>JAGGAT010000469.1:0-28494 GCA_017657195.1 Termitomyces sp. T70a
CAGCCCTATCAAGGTTCCTTTGGAGTTCAAGCTGAGAGACGCGAAACGGTAATTTGAGTTGTTCCTTAACACTTATTATCGTATTTGAATGAAGAATCTTTGCATAAACTGTTACAGTTTAAGCCCATCTACCTGGGGCGACGGGGTGCGACGCGGATAGTCCTCCATCTGCTGCGATATTTTGCCCATTCACATAACTAGAATCATCTATACATGATATAAATATCGAAGAATGGTGGTAGAAAGTGATGATCTACCTGAGGCCAAGAATACTGCGACCTGAGCGATTTCTAAAGGTCGCCTGGTCAGAAATTGCGCGATATCAAAAGCAATCTGCATACCTTCCGGAATGCCAAAGCGTCCAAGAGGATTCAGTTGACCAATTTTTCCTGCTGAGCCACGCTGACGAGCGTACTCAAAGGTATCTCCAGTCATCCCAGTTTCAATCAGACCGGGACAAATAGTATTAACACGGATATCGCATTTTTGTAATTGGTATGCTGAAGTTTTCGCGATAGAATTGACGCTGGTTGGATAGTCAAAGACGTTTCATAATCAACCAATCGCGCACTCACGCGGCCTTGCTGGCGCTGTCTATTATTTGTCAGTTATTGCCTGTAAGGCGAACTCAAATGGGCTCACAATCGACGGTCCCTGCACCTGAGCGTAACCCAGCCGCTACACTTCTCGTCAGAATTGGTTATCGTACTTTCTTTGACTAAACTCGCTTGATGCAGTCATAATAATGCTTCCACCACTACGTTCCTTCCCTCGTGACGAATTGGTCTTCTGCATTGCAGTGGATGCGAATTTTACAGCATGGAAACAGCTGATAACATTTCTCAAGTCAGATACAATGTCACTAGACAAGGAACGCACGAAAGAACATTAACTCTCATGGTATTCATGAAAGTTTCCGCCGTAGTATCATGTAGGACATTCCTCGACGCAATGCCGGCCTTGAAACGTGATTAGTATCTTGAGGCATCTGTTATCAAGTCTTCATACGTTGGCAAAGAATACATCAAGCCGTCCTTCCTCGCGCAAGGCCTGGGTGCAAACACTGGATATAGCGGCCTCATCTGCAGCGTCGGCCTCTATAACGGTAGCCTGAGATTGGCAGTCGAGTTCCGAAAAGTTAAATGCTCATGAACGCGCTCACTTGAACATCAGGGTATAGTTTTTGTATAGTTTCCTTCAGCTCGAAAAGGTTGGTAGGATCGAAGTCTATCAGATAGAGGTGTTTCGCGCCTGAAAGCAGCGTTAGGTGGCTTGGGAAAACAGCAGTCGATGATGAGCACCTTCATGAGCGAAGCGAATAGCGGAAGCACGACTTAGATACGTATCAGTGCAGGCAATGAGCAAAGGAGTTCATCCCTCACCCGATCCCTTTCAATGATCCCACACCTGTAATGATACAGACCTTGTTCTGCAGTCGCCCACTGCGGGGACAGTTAGCAAGCTGAGATTGTATTTGCTTGATGCGGGATGTCGTGATGTTATAAAACTCCTCTGTATTCTGCTGGTGGCGAGCCTTACTGTAGGCGCTCATTTGCGAATGACGTGGTCGAAAGACACCGTGACGCAACCGTGACCAGTGTTACTTCTGCACTGCTCGGCCCGATTTGGAAAACCCGGAAGTGATCTCAGACACTTCACAGTTTCAGCGACATAGCTTCCGGCAGCAACACCTATGAAATGGCTCCGATTGGGGAGTCAAGCAGAGCTCCCAGTCATGACTACACTGAAGGCGCCTCACCTGTCGATATCAGAAACGCCATAGACAACAGGAGAAGGTCAAGGCGTGACTCCCAGTATAGTATTACATATGGCGAAGATGGAGAAGGCGTCATGTTTTCTGGACCGGGCCACTCTGTTAATCCCAGCAGTGTTTCAAGAATGTCTGTGCACGAGGCAGAGAGACGTAGCAGTGAGAATTGGTCACGTACACGAAGAAAAAGCCACGGCTCCGAGAGGTTGAGCAGACTGAGTAGGAGGTCAAGCAAAGAAAGTCATGTCTCGCGGCAGAGCAATGAGCACGCAGAAGTCCTGGCACAAGGTGACGCCTTACTGGGCAATGGACGCGAACAAGAGCCACGGACATCGTCTCCGACAAACTCTACGGGCGTATTTGGTGGGCTGGCTCACCTGTTTGGGAGAACTTCTACTTCTTCAGAGCTACCGGGCCACAATCACTCACTATCTCGTTTTTCGTATGCGTCGACGAGCCGCCGCTCACGCCGCAGTCGACAGTCAAACGCCGGGGATGATAATGCTCTTGACGATGACGACGAAGACGAAGTGGAGCGCTGGGGATACTCTTCAGGTGAAGAAGATTCAGACTCTGACTCAACACAGCCTATGGCAATCATCCACGACGACGCATCCATTACACCGAGTATGGACTACGACTCTGATCCACCTTCTCCATCCGGTGGCACATACGGAATCCCTCTCATATCACCAGATCCCATTTTTGGAGAAGCGCGAATAGACATGGAGGTACCGTTTGAGGATCACAAGCCGCCCCCTTCAGGTCCGCCTAGCAGGCAGACACTTTATATCGCTGACGAAGACTGTACCATTCGGTTCATCGGCTATGAGCCCATCATGTGGCGCATTTTAGCCTGGAGAATTTGTTGCGTGATGACATTTGGCGGACTAGGCCTTCTCGGACACTGGATTCCTCGGTTGTGGTTGCAATGGGTATCACGAGAAAAGGCCTTCGTTGACTCCAGAAATGGTCTTATTGTCATTGAGGTAGGTTTCATGTTCAGGTTAATCTGGTTTTGATCACGACCTTTCCAAGACTACCCACAGAGACGTTACTCTATCTCCAGTCCAGTCTTTGGTATACCCATATCCAATTACAACTGTGTTTCCCTCTTCAGTTGCGATCGATCAGCTCATCACCAGTACAGCCCTCTCGCAAGTTTCATCGTTGTCCAGAGCGAATGGCCTCCTTTCTGAGGACAATAATTTAGGCCGCATCTTAGTCGTAGACTATCGCTACTCGAGATTTGCGTTGGATCCTAGAACCGGACTATTCTCCATGATCAGGTAGTGTGTTGTCCTTTTTTCGCGTCACACAGTGGCTCATCCTGCTAATTGTCGAAGAGATTGGAGAGATCCTTCCGTTGGTACATTGGCGTCATTGCAAAGTGGTATCGAGGAATCTGTCCGTTACCAACGGCTTTTGTTATTTGGAAAAAACGAAATTGAAATCGAGGGGAAATCAACCGTTTCGCTCCTAGTCGATGAAGTATGTAACCCTCTACCCGATACCGCATAGAAAAGCAAGTGGCTAATAAAATTACTTCACTTTAGGTGATTCACCCTTTCTATGTCTTCCAGATTGCAAGTATTGCCCTGTGGATGCTCGATGACTATTATTACTATGCATTCTGTATCGCCATTATATCTATGACGACTATCGTGGCGACCCTTTTGGAAACTAAAAAAGTCCGTAAACAAGTTGAAGGAAAAGAAGAAGTCGTCAATTGACGTTATTCAGACCATTAAACGCATGCGTGATATGTCGCGCTTCTCTTGCAAGGCAGATGTCTTGGTTAATGGAGTTTGTGAGCTAATTCTGCTGAATCTTGACAAATCTGACACATTACAGGGGTTGAGCGCAATTCTTCTGATTTGGTTCCTGGCGATCTCGTTGATCTATCCAACTCCGAGTTCAGCACCTTTCCTGCCGATTTTTTTTTGCTTTCTGGAGACGCAATAGTTAATGAAAGCATGCTTACAGGAGAGAGCGTACCAGTCAGTAAGATACCAATGAAAGATGAAGATTTACTCTGCTGGCAAAATACCAAAGACGAGAGCTCAAGATGTATGCTTTACGGAGGGACAAAGGTTGTTCGTATACGTGGCTTCATGGATTCTGATGGGAGTTTACGTCCTGCTTTGGCTCTGGTGGCACGCACCGGTATTCTTGACCATCTGTAGGGATCTCATGGCTCTAACTTTGTGTCCGCAGCATTCAATACAACCAAAGGCGCTTTAGTACGCTCCATGCTATATCCAAGACCGATTGGGTTCAAGTTCTATCGTGACTCGGTCCGGTTCATTGGCGTACTCGCTGGGATTGCGGGCTTGGGTTTTTGTTACAGCGCCGTACAGTTTGTCAGACTTGCAGTGAGTATTTCTATCGCGTGTAGGATATATCATCTGATATATCCGATCAGGTTGCTTGGCGTGTCATTGTCATTCGCGCTCTCGATCTTATCACGATTGTCGTTCCACCCGCATTACCAGCAACCCTATCCATCGGCACCAGTTTTGCTATAAGTCGACTGAGAAAATTCGGGATATACTGCATCTCCCCGAGTAGGGTGAATGTTGCCGGAAAGATCAACGTTTGTTGTTTTGATAAAACGGGGACACTTACAGAGGACGGATTGGATATCCTTGGTGTACGTGGACTGGAGCGCAATGTGCAACGTTTCGGTGAACTCCTAGAAGATATTCATGACTTGCCATCGAGCTCTGGCAAGGCAACGTTCCTCTACGCTCTAGCAACATGCCATTCTCTCAAGATGGTCAACGGTGAAGCCATTGGCGATCCCCTAGACGTCAAAATGTTCGGTTTCACTGGTTGGACATTAGAGGAAGGACACACTGGAGGAACTGGTGTTATCCGAAATAAAAGGTCGCCCGCGGAGCAAATAGCTCTTGTTCAGACGGTTGTTCGGCCTCCTGGAAGTGCACAGTTCAGATTAGAGGATGCTTTGAAAGGCTCAGCCAAGGTAGGCCATATAATTGATAGTTTCTTGGCATTAACTGATGTACACAGTACGCGCACTTTCTAGAACTGGGGGTTATAAGAACCTTTGACTTCGTTTCTTCTCTTCGACGCATGAGCGTCATTATCAAGCGGCTGAAGAGTTCTAGCATGGAAATTTATGTCAAAGGCGCCCCGGAAGTCATGCCGGATATCTGTGATCGAGAATCGTGTATGTTGCATATCACTTCTTCGTCTGCCTTTTACTGACTGTCCAAAGTCCCACAGGACTATGACGACCTTCTGTCATACTACACAAAACGTGGTTATCGGGTTATAGCAATCGCGGGAAAGAGCGTCGAGGGTCTTTCCTGGCTCAAAGCCCAGCGGATGAAAAGGTAAGCCCTTCGGAGTAATGTCTGCAAAACACAGTCGTTTACAACATTTCAGAGAGCAAGTAGAATCTGGATTACAGTTTCTCGGGTTGATTATATTTGAAAATCGTCTGAAATCTGGGACCACGCCCGCAATTCAAGCCTTGCGATCTGCTCATCTGGCGTGTCGAATGATCACCGGCGATAATCCATTAACTGCGGTAAGCGTTGCTCGAGAATGTAGTCTGATCAGTCAGGCGGCCCATGTCTTCTCTCCCGTCTTCGTCAGAGGTGAGAGCCTCCTAAGCGAAATGAAAGACGAAGTCTCATGTTGTTCAGGTGACGAAACAACAGCGACGTCGAAGTTGGAATGGTCCTGTACAGACGACCTGTCCTGGAAACTTGACTCGTACAGTCTTAAGCCTCTTACGCCGCCTCCCCATACTGTAGAAGGGAACGAGATCAACTATCAGGACTATTCTTTAGTCATAACAGGCGACATATTTAAATGGATGATTAACTATGCGCCGCTCGAAACCTTGCAGCGTGTATGTCTATGCTATGTCACTTTGTGCTCAATTTTTCTGAATCCCTGCATAGATGCTTGTCAAAACACAAGTTTTCGCGCGGATGTCTCCCGACGAGAAGAACGAAGTGGTTGAGCGGCTACAGTCACTTGGTTATACAGTGCTTATGTGCGGAGACGGCGCTAATGATTGCGCTGCTCTCAAAGCTGCTGACGTAGGTATATCCTTATCAGAGGCAGAAGCCAGCGTTGCCGCTCCTTTTACTACAAGCACACCAGACATTGGATGTGTCCTTGAGGTTATCAAGCAAGGGAGATCGGCCTTGGTCACCAGTTTCAGCTGTTTCAAATATATGTAAGCCGCACATTACACCATCTGGGGGTATAGTTGCTCAAAGGTGTCATATTAGGGCATTATATTCATTGATCCAGTTCACAACGGTGACTTTGCTTTACTCGTTTGCCTCTATTCTCGGAGACTTCCAGGTTTCGTGTGATTTCTTTAAAGCGCAGACAAATGCACTAACCCTAATCTAGTTCCTTTACATCGATCTATTCATCATAATCCCAGTTGCTGTGACAAGTAAGATAGTTTTGCTCCCTTCTTTACATCACTTACCTTTTCATCTATCTACCTAGTGGGTCGCACATTGCCGTATCCTCGGATATACCCCAAACCACCGACTGCCAGTCTTCTATCTAAGAAGGTTCTAGCAAGTATCGTCGGACAAATTGTTATTACCAGTGGTACACAGCTGTGGACATATCTATGGGTACGTCGACAAACATGGTACGAACATGCACAAAAGTTGGAGGTCTACTATTTACTTTTTAAATCATATATAGGTACACACCGCCTCCAAGTCAACCATCAGGCAGTGATGAAGACTTGGTGATCAACAATTATGAGAACACTGTTTTATTTGTGGTATCGTGCTTCCAGTACATACTCATTGCGGCAGTGTTCAGTATTGGGCCGCCGTATCGAAAATCAATGTGGACAAATGGTATGAAAAGTGTCATGATTATTGTCCCCTCACCGCTAAAGGGTTCGATTAGGATGGCTCATGATATCTATTGGTACTCTGACCATCTTCAACCTTGTTCTACTCCTTTCGCCTCCTCAATTTGTCGCTGAGAAGCTAAACTTGATGCCTCTTGCGTTCTCTGCACGGTTGACGCTGTTCTTTACCGTGCTGTTCAATGTTCTGGTTTCAGTGGCGTTTGAGCAGCGGGGCTCGGGTTGGATCGCAAGCTTCATTGGATCACTGACCAAATGGCATCGCGGGCGGCGACGGGCGGGCAAGACTTACAAAGTAATCGAGGGAGGAATGAGATAATTAATATATAGACAAGTATATAGACGGAGTCTAGAATGGGGCTAGCCTCGTATTGTAAAGTAGTATCGATGATACAAATGATGGCATCGTTACCTTTTGTTACGTGCTGAGTTCGAAAATAGACGGCGGTAACTGATTTCCACGTTTCGACGCTCCTGCAACACCACTTCTCTCTTTTTTTGTTGCTGTTCTTATTTCTCTGCCCTGAGGGCACTTTCAATCGTTCGTAGGACGCCCGTCACTCATCTTATTTCCGAGAAACCGCGGGAAACGGACTCCACATTTTTTGCGCGGCATGCTGTTCTCAATTCGATCACGACCGTCAACTTTTCTGGCTATCTTTCACTTTCTTTCTCTGTTGACAAACCTAGTCAACGCACTGCCATTACTCGTTCGTCAGAATACAGCTACGGCAGTCCAAACTGTGCGCACGACTCAGACGTACGCATCTCCCATTCTAAACTTCATAGATGACACTGAGGCCTTCCATCAGGCTCGCTGGTCAGTTGACTGAGACATGCGATGTAACACTAACACCTATAACTGACGAGACTGGGAAACCGGCGGTGGAGGAAGTGAAGAAGTGTTCTTTTGCATTGGATGCTGGAGGTGATGGTGCTGGGTCCTCTGTCACCTCGTCTCTGCCCACAGTGTCCAATCCTGGAAACACTACGCCGTCTGCTGCTACCTCTGACTCGCAAGTATCCACTTTTCTACCTGGACCTTTCAGTATATCAGCGACAGAAACATCTGCTGTCACTAGCTCCGCAGTCCGTACTGTCACCGGCACTTCGTTTTCTTCGTCGTCAAGTCTGACCGGTGCCCCTGGAAGTGTACCATCATTTCCATCAAGTGCTGTCACCTCGTTGACTCCTGCTACAACTACAGCGTCGGTGCCTGGCATTACTACCAATGTGCGTATCCGACATTGTCCTGAACTGGCCTTGTCTTGATTATAGTCAGGGTTCATCTCCGGTCGCTGCGACTCCCACGCAAACGGAAACTACTTCTGCTGTTACCAGGACGGTGTCGTCGTCGTCGTCGTCGTCGAATATCCCAGGAACTGCAGCTGAGGATACGAGTGCAACGGCGTCCGGAGCATCCGCAGCAGCAGCATCCGAATCTCCATTCACAATGCCGGGAAAGTCAGTGTCAGTACTTCCGATTGGACTTGGCGTGTTCGGTGGCATATCAGTCATTGCACTGATCGTCGTAGGTCTGGTAACGTATGAACGTACGAAGTACCGTAAAGTTAGTAGAAATTCCTTCTCTGGCGAGCTTTCATCAGATTGATACTTTCAATATTAGGCTTTCAGACAACGCAGACTTGCTGAATCAGCAGCCGCCATGGGATATGGTGGTATGGCGTAAGTCCAACAAGCTATTGTGTTGACGAACATAACTGATGTTTTTGTTTCCTTGAGAAGACAACGTCCTTAGTGCTTATGTACTTTCGCTCGTACGCTGACAGATATTCAATGGATTTGCGAAAGGGTTATAATTGTTTTTCTATATTATATACTGGTATCCGATATACTTTGAAATCTCGTTGGATCATGATCGTTGCATGGTCAGTCGGTCATTTGTATAGTTCTTATTACAGGGATCAACTTAATGTCAGAATGCGATGGTACAAGAGTAGATATGTATCAATCACTGGTCTTGCACAGCGATACCCAATCTGGAGGAGGAACGACACCGAGTCGATTAAGGTCCCTAATTGACCGCCGCATAACACGAAAAGTATTATGTATTACATCACTATTCTCTCACATGGCACCTACAACACCCGTTGATAGACTGACGATTACTTTCCTCCTGGACAACTGCATTGAATGGTATGATTTGATCGCCATTTGAATGGCTGAAAACGACTCATGCCCGTGATGCAGGATGACCAAACTTCCTCCAGGCTTCGTCCATGAGTTACCACAACAAATACAGCTCTATCCTGATGTTGATGATGTCACGGGAGTTCCTGTCGTCGATTTCGATCATTTCTGTTGTGGTAAGGCATTGAAACTTGACGCTGCTTGACGTAGTCCACCTCATGGATCCATGATAGGTGCTCATGGCTTCTCTGCTTTGATAGTAAGCCATCAAGGGTGGCGCATGTTGCCATTGATCCTGACCGTTTTCAAAAGGAAACGGTCGCAGTTAGCGAAAACTTGACACATTACACACTTTTTGATACAGGCCCTGATAACAAGAGTCTGGTCAGAAATGTGGCCGCAATGAAAGTCCCTGTCGACAAGATAGGACGTGTCATCACCTCTCATTGGCATCGAGACCATACTGGCGGGCTGCTTTCTCTCCTTGACTTGCGGAAGTCACTCAAACCGCGACATCCGTGTGTTGTGGATGTCCACCCTGATCGCCCGTTAGCTCGTGGAATTGCGCCTGGTCCTAATTTCGACAAGGTCGTCTGCGCTTTGCCGCAAGATCCTACTTTTGAGCTCATCGAGAATGCCGGTGGAATTGTTGAGAAGAGTCGGAAGGGCCACGCTGTTGCTGGCAATACTGTCTGGGTAAGCGGTGAAATCCCACGAGTCACGTCTTTTGAGGCCGGAATGCTCGGTGGGATGAGGTGGTTCCAAGAGCCCGAAGAAGAGGGTCAGTGGCGCCAGGAACAGGCAAGTCCCTGACACTAGAAGACTTTTTTATGGTACAATCGCTGAATATGTGGGCAGCACATCATGGATGAGCGATACGTTGCCGTCGATGTCATAGGAAAAGGTTTGGTCATTTTCAGCGCGTGAGCCCACCACTACTTTAAGATTGTCAAATTTTATAGTTTTTATCTTAGATGTTCACATGCCGGTATTGTGAATGTGATCAAGGATGCAATAAACGTCTTTTCTAGACCCATATATATGGTGACTTGCTCAAGATCTCACTCCAAACGTGATCGCTAAGGATATAAGCAGGTTATTGGTGGCCTCCATCTTGCTGGACCAGAATTTTCGCCGCGGGTTCCACCAACTATAGACTTCTTATCCGTCCAGTTGAGACCTTCGCCAATGTACGTCCTTCCCATGCACTGCTCAGGGTTTCAGTCCAAGATAGCACTGGAGCATGCATTTGGTGAAGGTTGTGTACCTGCTGGTGTCGGGCTCAAGATCAGAATTGTGGGTGATCATGCTCAGGAGAAGATGATGTTCCCTCCTGCATATTGATTTTACTCATACAAAAGATCTCAATAATGCTGTGACCACAAGTATCTCATGTTATGTTATTCTTAATCTGAGAATGATGGAAAAATTCGTCCGACCAAGGATATCGCGCAGCAGCTGAGCAGAAGTAGACATCGATCAAGGTTCTAAGAGAGATCGTTCTTGTGGAGAATTTGACGATGACGACATAGAAATCATCACGATTCATGTATAATACTACGTTGGTTGCATGTCACTCGAGTGTTAACAGCGCTAATGATTCTACAATCAGAAGCTAATTCACAAAGAAAACCAGTGAAGTTAGAAGGCGACGAGTTGAAGATTTAGAAGATTATGACTGGTCGGACCTATAGGTCAACATACAATGGACAACCAGAGGACTGAGTCATTTCCGAATGCTTCTGAGTGCTTGATGCCTACAAAAACTTTTGTCACTTGACAAATGAGTCCAAGATGACAATAAGAAGTGAAGATAACGCTAGATAGAAAGGTCCGTCTACAGGAGTCCAACGAATATAAGCGCGAAGTATCAGTCAACCCAAGTACTTCCAGATCATGAAAAAACAGAAAAAAGTGAAAATAGCACCAACAATAAAAATATACATATCTTGCGTGCTATGGAATGTTTTTAGCAAAATGGTTTCGGTGACAAGTGGGACATGCCTTCGCCTCTCTATCCAACCGATTACATCCCGGCTCATCCCCAAAGTATTGGCAGCGTCCAGGAGCCTACGCTGAGTCCCTTTGAGCATGTTTCTTTGGTCTACCAAATTATCCAGAACTTCACGCCCCTGGGCGATAAAATCATCTAACCGCGACTCGGTATTTTGAACAAACGAATGTTCGTCAAGAGCACGGAATTCTCGGCTAAGGTGTCCTAGTTGTGGGGTTGGTCCCCGAAACGGTGATTCAGAGTGCTGTTCAGGTTCTGGGCGCAGGCCGGGATGCAAAGTATTCATTTGTGACGGAGTAGTTTGAAACCTTCGTCGCGTGTCTGAGGGAGACACCAGAGCACCGGATGTTGTCATGAGGTCTGCGCGTTGAGTAGCAGCTTTCTTCGAGAATGATGTAAGTGCTGTCATTAGCAGTGTGTCAAAGGAACGAACATACTTCTGCAGCTGCTTGGGATTTTAGAATGTCGAACTGGCTCTTAAGCTCCGTATAGTCAGTCCTGAATTTCTGAACTCGCCTGAAAGTGAGATGAGAGGGACAGCAGAAAGAGCAATGATTCCACTTCTTACATCTGTGCTTTCTCTTGCTTTGTTTTGATGATTTCTCGTTTAGCCATAGAGTCATAATCATCTATTGTCCTTTGCATCGCAGCCAAAGAAGCCGATATCTGCCCTAACATTCACAATAGTTAATATTGAAGCGTGATGTCCCTTTGAACATACCCAGGAGAGATGCCGAATTATCACCATTGCGTAAACGTTCAAGGTCTGCCTGAAGAGAATTCGTTTGACGAACACCGGAAGTATAAAGAGAGTTCATGGCTGGTGTACCGTGGGCAGACCCCTTGTGAACGTGTATAGAAATATAGCATTCAATGAGTGACACCTCTGCGCATGATTTGTGATTACAGTGACATTCGCCACGTGTTCAACGCGTCCTCGTCCCATTGAACTGACATACAGTACATGGTCGGATAACATAAATGTAGAATCATCCCATTAGGAATGCTAGAAACCCCTCTGCAGTTTCACAAGTATTTATCTCTCCTACCTTCCTAAATATGCGACAGGACTTCGAAGCTCGAAGAACACCTACGAACTCCGATTAACTCTTTACCGTTTGAACTTTCTTCTCTTATCCTTTCTTGATGCTTTACCTCCTGCCAATTCAGCCTTTTCGGTTCTCCTCGCATGCTGTTTCGTTCGCTCCATCTTTCTCTCGTCTCTTGTTTGATACCTTACTTTTTGTGGCTTCGCCTTCTTTCGAAGTACTGATTGGGATTCTTGGGTGGTTGGCTTCACTGAAGGGGTCGCGGAAGATAGAGGCTCCAATTTCTCGGTACCATTCGTGGTGCGTGAGCCATATTTGAACGTATCAGGATCAAAATCTTCAACAATGGTGACTGTTGCCGTCACTTCTTCGTCCTCATACTCTTCCTCTTTCTGCTTTCCTTTGTCTAATGTTGAGATCCCTGTCCATTCATCATCCGCTTGAGCATCAGAATTGCCTACGAAAACGAGAAATGAACAAGAAATGAAACGAGACGCGTATGTCGTACCTATGAGAGCATGATAAGCCGATTCCACCTCGGCGGCATTTTGAACAGCTCGCTCCCGGAGCATACGACGTTGCTGAGTGGAGAAGTGTCAATTCCGTTCGTGATTTATCATCGAAGTCGAAACAAACCTCGCGACGGGTTTCCTGTCTTTCCTGTTTCTCTCGTTCCACAGCCTTTTTTCTTGCCGCATCTGCCTTCGCTACCTTTCGTTTATGAAAACCTGTGAGGAATTCCCTGCCTTGGGGTTAGAAATCATCAAGGACAAAAGAGGAATAAAACAGACCTGCGAGCGGCATCGTCGAATACAATCTCCTTTATCTGCTCACGTTTGGCTTTCTTCTTTGCAGCAATAGCTTTGTGGGACTGTGTGAGGATGGCAAGGTTCTGCATGATTGTTCGGAGGAAAGGTGCTTATATAATACATGTACAGTCGAACCTCTCATAACCGATGACTCTCAAATCCGATAACCCCTTCAAACCGATGGGTTTTGGGCATCCACCGACTTGGTTTGCAGGGAAATTCAACAAACCTCCGATACGCGATAACCGATGGGTCCCAGAGGGGGTCCATAACCGATAATTCGCCCCAAAACCATTGATAAATTGTACTCTGAGACTTACATACGAGCATATTGATGCAGAACTCGCTTGTATTGCCGAAAAAATATGTGAATAATGTAGATACAGTTTTATGGACAAGTTTTTGTATCCCATTTTCCACCTCTCTATCACTGCAATGCCAAAGAATCCTCTTGAGATCATCAAAGCAGGCATCTCACAACTCAAATCAGAGATAGAGCCATGTAGACAGGATCTTCTTGCACAACTCTTGAGGAAGGAACAGCTTTCAGATGCTGATGAGACGTGGTTGGACCATGATGGGAACCTGGTTGATGAAGAAGGAGTTGTGGAGCTTCTCGAAAATGCTTCTGACTATGAACATGGGTTGGCTCGATTGAATTCATGGCAAACAAGGATTGTTGAGCAATTGAAAGAGCTTGGAGGGAGTTTGAAAGCAACTGTTGACTTGAAAAGGAAGCATCATAAGTTTGTCATTGCCGAAAGATTTTAATCCAAGACCTTGATGGAAGCTTGACAGGACCTGAGAACCGCAATCTCAAGCCACAGGCAGAGAAGAAGGAGAAGAAACCTGTTTTCACAAAAAAGGAGAATGCAACGTTGAAGCAGAAGACCGAAATCTTGGACTGGCATCATAAAAACAAGTCAAGCCAAAGCAAAACAGCAGCTTATCGGAATGAAAAGTATCCCAACCTGAAGCTCATGCAACTGCAAATTTCAGATTGGCTGAAAATGGAGAATGAGCTCCGGAAACGATATGCTGAAGCTTTGGCAAGAGGTCAACCAGGGAATGCGAAGCAGGAAAAGCTGACTGAGAATCCAGAGGTCAACGAGATGCTGGAATTGTGGGTTTACAAGGCAATGTGTGATGGGATCAATCTTTCTGGGGACGTACTCAGAGCCAAATGGAATCGCTTTGCTGATCTTGCTGGAGTTCCAACCAATGAGAGGATAGAGTGCAGTAGTGGATGGCTGGATCGGTTTAAGAAGCGATGTGGTCTCAAAAGCTTCAAGCGTCATGGAGAGGCTGGTTCTGCAGATCCCCAAGATGTTGAAGCTGAACATGAACGTCTTCGGGAGCTAATTGCTAAACATGGATTTTGACTGAAGGACATTTTCAACATGGACGAGACTGGGCTGTTCTGGGTGTAAGTGTCTTGCAAGTTTATGATGAATAAAGAACTAATATTCAATGCAGAATGCCACCTGATCATGGCCTTACAACAAAACAAAAGTCGGGTGTCAAAGGAGACAAGAAACGGTTGACTTCTGCATTCACAATGAATGCAACGGGCACAGAGAAACTTGTACCAGTGATCATTGGGAAAGCTCAGTGTCCACAGGCTTTTCAAAGAAAGAGTGGAGCTCAACTCGGGTTTTACTGGCGGAGCAATGCAAAGGCCTGGATGACAACAGTCCTGTATCAAGAATGGTTACGTGATTGAGATGCCAAGTTACTGCATGAGGGATGCCATATTCTTTTGTTACAAGACAATTTCAGCGCTCATATCCCTCCTGACGGTCTCACAAACATCACTGTTGAAAACTTCAAACCTAATCTTATGGCTCACATCCAGCCAGCTGATGCAGGCATTATTCGGTGCTTTAAGGCTCATTATCATGCCCACTTTGTGAATCGCACCATCGATTGCTATGATAGTAATATCCTTCCTGCCGAAATCTATGATCTTGATATTCTTGAGGCCTTACGGATGGCAGACACTGCATGGAGGGAGGTTGACACAACTACTATTTGGAACTGTTGGAAGAAGACTGGTATTCTACCCAAAGAACTCCTTGATCCAACTGCCAATGGTCCTGCTTCTGTCCCATCTGTCCCTGTGTCTTTCCTTCTTAATACTGAACCCACAGATACCAATGACACTGTAGACATCGAGGTTGAAAGAGCATTATCTCATCTTGAGGAGCGTGGGGTCCTTCAACGCAAGAACCGGATGGATATCGATGAACTACTCAACCCTGTTAATAAGAACAAGATGTATGCGGAGGGAACCGAGGAAGCGGAAATCGAGAGGGATATTTTTTCAGCAGTGGTCCAATGTTGCGAGGCAGAACAGAATGGAGAAGAGAAGGGTGGTGATGCCACAGATGACAGTGAAGTGATTGGTGAGAAGCCATCACGCCGGGAAGTACTCAATGCGGCCTCAACAATTCTCAAGTACATATCTACCATGGACCAGCCATATGCACGTCAGTTGGAAGGCATTCTTGCAAGCTTTGGGCGCCAAACACGCCTTGAGGAATTTCAGTCCCTTTGGCTTACCACTCTCAATGCATACTTCACGAGAAATACTTAGATATGCATTGAAGATATGTATATAGTCAATAAATAATGTAATACAAGCTTTAGAAGGACCCCTACAACGACTTCCCTCGTATCCAATAACCCCTCAAAACCGATACTTTTTGGCTTCCACGGAGGGGCCATCGGTTATGAGAGGTTCGACTGTACAAGATTACTCCATATCAGCCATGGAGGGGAATCGTGCCTCCGACATGTTTTCACGGTCAAATGTATCTCTCACCTTTCTTTGCTTGGGTCATTCCTCCATCACATATTCATCTTTCTTGAACTTGAAAACCTGGCTGTAAAATTAGCATCTCGGCATAGTTTTGTTTGAACAGCACCTGCGCTTGACTACGGCGCTACTTTTGAATGCCTCCGGTAATGATCAACAACACGATGGATCCCCTCTAGTACAAGGAAGCGTTGGGTTTGATATATTTTAGGTTGTCACATCGAAAAGACCACTGCTGATGGGACGAGCAACCGCGTCTTATTAAAGATGGACATAGCTTCGCCAATCAGCAATACCAAGCCTCAGGCCTCAGCACTGGCATGTTTAATAATAGGCAAGTGTCACTCAATTATTTCTTACAGCGAAACTGTCAGAAAAGTCCGAACGGAAGCTGGACGAGGCGCGGCCTAGAGATTTATTCCACTGAATGCACAAGTTGCATGTAGCTGCTAGCACTGATAATAGACTAGATCGGAATGAAACACTTACTAACTTGGGATAGTCAATGACACGCTCGCTTCGAAGTATCACATGGACCTAGTGGGTACCCCTGAAAGACCTCAGAGGGTGACCCATGACCCCATGATTCAGAAGTAGTGAGACCCAGGCTTACGACAACAAGATGGTGATGAATGAAGAAGCATTTATCATGCGACCCTTCGAACTTCGAAAACCAAAACATGTCTGCAAACTTGAAGCTTGAAGTTTGGTGCATCCAAGCCGTCCATACAACCGCCAGGAGTATATTATGGTCGTCGTAATCACAGAGCCTCTCGGAGTTCGGATGGGCCATTGACGACGGTCTTTGCATCGCTTCTATGGACCTATTCTAGTAACTATGTCGTTACTGTAGTTTCAGATTTGTTGTAACGCTGTAATGGAACAAAAATGTCACCCCGGGGTTCTCAATAATTCCCTATGCAAAAACGTGGAATTTATCAACTCAGGGGACACAATGGTCACAGAGTCGTTGCGCATGACAGTTGAGCGGTTTGAATCTGGTTTTGAGTCATCGCAGTGCTGACAAAGCGGCAGTTGATAAGACATCTCAATCAACAACGCCTCTTCATCCACAACTACTACCATCCATCACCAACGAGCAGTGATCACTGAAGAATCAATGTGAGCGTTTCACAAAACAGATGATGAGCTTTCACTGATGCCTCTCGAAGCATGCAAATCTTTGTGAAGACTTTGACTGGAAAGACCATCACCCTTGAGGTCGAGTCCTCTGACACCATTGATAATGTCAAGGCCAAGATCCAAGACAAGGAGGGGTATGTTACCCCGACCCTCTATACTAGTAGTGCTCTCATTATGAAACCAATGCAGAATTCCCCCAGACCAGCAGCGCCTCATCTTCGCTGGTAAACAGCTGGAAGATGGACGCACGCTTTCCGACTATAACATTCAGAAGGAATCCACGCTGCACCTTGTGCTTCGTCTTCGTGGAGGAATGCAGATTTTTGTAAAGACTTTGACTGGGAAGACCATTACCCTCGAGGTCGAGTCCTCTGATACCATTGACAATGTGAAGGCCAAGATTCAGGACAAGGAAGGCATTCCTCCTGATCAACAGCGTTTGATCTTCGCTGGCAAGCAGCTTGAGGATGGTCGCACTCTCTCGGACTATAACATCCAGAAGGAATCTACTCTTCATCTCGGTACGCTTTTCTATTACGAGTGGGTTGTCATCGCTCATGTGGACTCCAGTCCTTCGCCTGCGTGGTGGTATGCAGATTTTCGTCAAGACTCTGACTGGAAAGACAATTACTCTTGAGGTTGAGTCGTCCGACACTATCGATAACGTCAAGGCCAAGATTCAGGACAAGGAAGGCATCCCCCCTGACCAGCAGCGTTTAATTTTCGCTGGCAAGCAGCTTGAGGACGGACGTACTTTGTCGGACTATAATATCCAGAAGGAGTCGACCCTCCACCTCGGTACGTAACGCTCAGTCACCCATGTGGAATTTCATAATCCATCTATGGATTAGTCCTTCGTCTCCGCGGAGGTATGCAAATTTTCGTCAAGACGCTTACAGGGAAGACGATCACCCTTGAGGTTGAATCGTCCGACACGATCGACAATGTCAAGGCCAAAATTCAGGACAAGGAAGGAATTCCGCCCGACCAACAGCGTTTGATTTTTGCGGGAAAACAACTTGAAGACGGGCGCACACTCTCTGATTACAATATCCAGAAAGAGTCGACGCTCCATCTTGTTTTACGGTTGCGGGGTGGGTTGTAAGCCGGGAGAGTTGTACTTGTAACATGTAGTATCAGTTGAACGAATGAAGTAGTGTTTGCGTGATGGACGGTGGTTTCAGGACGGCGAAGCTGTTACCTAAGCTGTGCGCGTCACTTTTATCTGTGACAACCATCCACGACATACATATAGCTTGCCATTGTCCCATTCCTGCCAATCCACGAAAGCGCCGACTCCCACACGGTGACACACGCCTCTCATGGCGCCAGCTACCCTCAATCCCCCCTCCGTCTCCCGCGTTCCCATGCAATGGCGTCCCACCAAGATCATGAACATGCGCGACCTCTCCAAGGACGACGACTTCCTCAGCCATCTTCTCGTCGAGAAGCTCGGTACAGGCTCAGTCCCTTTGCTTGTCCACAAGATGGACCCCACCAGGCGTCTTCCAAAGGTTGACGCTCACGACCTCTTGGCCATTGTTCGACGCGTAACTATTTTCATATCAATTGGCGTTGTCTCCTCCTAACTTCTTCATTTCTCTATATACCGCCTCTATTCCGCTATTATCTAGCTGGTTGCCGCGAAGGGGCCTATTCAACACGTTATCCGTCAGGCAGTAGACGAACTTCTTGCGTGCGTATGAGCTGGTATTCCCCCAATCTTACGACTCAGCGCGCCGCCAATTAGCCTCGCCCCAATTCGCTACTACCTCAAATTATATACCCAAAAGCAGATCAACGCATTTGCCACGTGCGTTTACATACATACAGCATTCATACCTTCCCTGATTGCCTCTGCAGACACGCCTCTCGCTACTTTGAATTATACAACCCACACGGCTTTATTGAAATTGCCCATACATCGCGATATTCCCACCGAACAGGCAAATCCGAGCTCTGCATTTTGGCTACGCGCAACCTTGCCCCTGGCACCGTTATCACTGAGCTCAAGGGTTCCATGGCCAACCTAACTGACGAGGAGGATAGGGAGCTCAAACGGACAGATCTTAGAAGCTCTGACATTCGGAGAGATTTTAGTGTCATTCACTCTAAGCAGATGAAAAAGAACCATTTGTTTCTTGGGCCGGCCCGGTTTGTCAACGTAAGTTTATCCGTAGCATCTTCTACCGCACCATATTAACGTACGACAGCATGATTGCGATAATAACTGCGAACTTTTCCGAGAAGGGAGATACATCACGTTCAGAACTCTCAGAAGCATAGCCGTGGGTGAAGAAATCACCGCACATTACGGTGATGGTTACTGTGAGCTAGTTTTCCTATCCAAGGGACGATATTTGACAAGCTGGCATAGTTGGACGCAAAAACCGACATTGCTTATGCGAAACATGTGAGAAACGAGGCACAGGTGGTTATTCACCTGAGAATAATGATGACGTCCAGCCATCTTCGGACTCGGAATCCGGCTCAGACCCTTCACTTTCTGATAGTGACGACGAGCAGCGATCTCATTCAACGTCCCAATTGAATGTGAACGAACGTCGGACACGTCGGGGTGTATACGCCATTGTTTCAACAAAGGAAGATGATAGCGATGACAGTGACGAGGAAGACTTGAATAGTGTTCCCTTGGCGTATGATCAAGACATTCCTGCGGATGGCAAAATCGAACTAGTGACAGAGAGGGACACTCCTTCTGACCTTACTTCAATAGCGACGTCTGTTGGTCCTAGTGAATCTGCTAACGCGACCCCGCCATCATCTACATTAACAACTTCCATCCCTGAACATCCGACCGCTTTCTCTTCTCGGTCGTTGAGCATGTCCTCAACCGGCGAGAACCGGCGCAGCCCTTCTTTTCGGTCAATAATCTCAACGCGTCGCCAGAAAGCTGCTGAAGCGGCGGCGGCGGCACAGCTTGTTTCACCTGCGCTAACAGAGGACACCGTATCAATCCCGGACACCGTCATCACCAAGGAACGTGCAACTCGCTCTGTCTCTATTCAAGAGCTTATATCACGGAGACAAAGCAAAGGTAAAGGCACGGCAAAGGAGGACACACCTACACCAGCACCAACGAGTAGAGGGACGACCACCAAAGAGGACGAAATCAATGTCAAAAACGAAGAAGTTGAGCCACGATCATTACGCACCCGCCCTCAGACAGGAACTAGTACTGATGCACTGAAGGACCCGCTAACGAAAACAGAAGTACCCAAAGGTGCTGATGGAAAAAGACTCCCGACGTGTAGTACTTGCTCGAATGTGTTGCCTGTGATTTCGGTGGACTCTCAAGTAGTTTGGGGTCTGGTTGAGACCACTTCCAGAAGTACACCAAAAAAGAAGAAAAAGATGGAGATGCAAGAGTGTCCTCGGTATGCTTTTCTTTGGCCTGCTCACAGACGGGTTTGATATTGTTGGGATAGATGCATGCGTCATGGTGCAATATATGGTCGTCCATGGCCATATCGCATGCCCATACAGGGTACAGCCCCATTCCCCCCAACACCACACGAAGAGGCTCCTCTAGTAGAGTCGACGTCAAGTCGACTATCGCACAAATCTCTTCCGGTCTTGGATCGAAAACTTGCAGCGGCTGCTGCCTCGAGCAAGAAGCACGAGCGTGATTCTGACAGCGTCGAGAGCCCCGAGAAAAGACGAAAGCTTGAACCCGTCAAAGTCGACACTTCGGTAAAAGTTGTAAAGCATCTTTTCAAAGCCAACGAAAAATACAAACGCCACAGTCTTCCGATTTCAATCGAACCTCCTCCGGAAAAGCGCAAGCGTGGCCGACCTCGCTTAAATCGGGACGCGTTAGGCAATCCTATTCGAGTGCCGCCTCGGACAGTAAACTTGCCCGTCTTGGGTGCGAAGCCACAGCCTAGAAATACCAATGGAAGATTCGAGAAGAAAGTACCATCTCCACAACGGGATGAGCCAGTGGTGTTGTCGTCTCGCGCAGAACGAGCTATTGAGAGGGAGAGGGCCAAAGCTCACGGCGATGGACCCCTGGATGAAGATGGAACACCCCGGAAACGAACGATGGAGGATCTTGACTTGCAAGAGTTGCCTAGTAAGCGTGCATACCATCGTCGTGAACCGCCTAGACGCGTCGTCCCGCGTCAAACAGCAGCGATGTTCAAGAGCAGACAACTGTTCTCAAACCCAAATCCCTACAGTTTTGCTCGACAGGCGTGGGCAGGCCCAGTGACCTTTGATGATTCGTCTGAGGACGAGAAAGCACCAGTGACGCCCGAAGACATCAAGTCGCCTTCGGCAGCTATTGTTGAAGACACTTCCGAAGAACCCATTGCGTCATTGCCGATGTCGGCCTCGGTATTACCCCGGGGAGCATCGATTTTCAAACCATCTCCATTTGCTTTCGCGAAACGCAGATGGACATCAACATCAAGCCACGATAGTAACGCCTCTCTGATTGACATGGACTCTTGCTCTGCCCCACCCTCGAGACTCAGCCTCCGTCCTCCCCGCAAATCTGACATCGGGCTCATTTATTCTTCGGACGAGGTATCAATTTTCATCCATCTCCGCATGTACATATTTGCTGAATCACATCAGGAATTTATCTCTTGTCGACTCAACGCTGTTCTTGACTCGTCTGATTTCTCTTCAGATGATGAGCGAAGCCCGATTCTGCGTCATTCCTATCCGAAGGCCCTCCCACCCACCTACGCCGAAGCGCCTTCATTCCCAAACTCCTTTACATCCACCGAACATGCTCTTACTCCCAACTTTGTTCGCGCAGGTTGGGACTCCTATGCGTCTGAATCCGAGTCTCCCTGAGGCCATACCTTAAACTTGTTTATACCACCATTGTTTATTCTTTAACTGCATTGGCAACTACCATAACTGACTGCATAGCAAGTAATTTCGTACATTACGATCCGTCGTATTGGCGGCTATTTACAGAGTCAAGGTCAACCATCGCAAAGTTTGTATACATATATACCAAAAGAAACCGAGGTGCCGTGGAATGAGGCAGTCCCCTTGCGCGCATCTTTCCTTGAAGTACTTCAATACCGCTCACATTTCAGTCTCTTCGAGTTGGCTATCGAAAGCCCTAGATTGTGCTGTTATGGGCTGTCACCCATGCCAATACTGCGCGCAAGTTTGTAACCACTGTCACATCCCCTTCCAACTTTTTTGGAGATTTGTGAGCTTGTTCATAGTCTGTATTCCCATGCCGCAAAAGGAGAGCATTCATACCAGCAGCTTGGGCTCCATGATAGTCTCTATGTAGGAGGTTCAAGGAATTGAATTAAACATCATAGGAAAGTGCGAAGTACGTGTCGATTTCATCGCCAACGTGCAGACACTGGGCAGGGATGATAGTGTTCATTTGGTTTTGAGCGTTGACGACGCCAAGTGCGCGCCGAAACAAATCGGGCGAGGGTTTTTCTACTCCTTCCTCTTCGCTGAGAACTATCGGATCGAGAGACGTGGGAAATTCCAGATCCCGAAGCACGGATCCTAGAACCGTGAAAATGACAGCTGCAGCAGACAATTCAAGAGCAAAACTTACGAATCCTAGAATCGGCATTGCTGATAACTGCTGTTTGGATGTGTAACTTGTGCAAAGAGTTGACTGAGATAATCAGCGTTAGTATAATATACTTGGAGATATTCGAGTCTAATTGCTGGTTACCGTACCGACTGCGACAGCGTCATCACACGCCCTATAGCCTTCCTTTGAGCTAAACCGGTCCAAGAGTCGTGGCACAATTTCAGGCAGAGAAGCGTCGAGAGCTGCAAAAGTTCAAACACATTAGGATCGTGGCAACATAAAGCAGAGGGGCCCTTGCAAACGCAAACCATTTTCATCGGCACCTGCTCCGAGCGCGGTCCGCTTTATGACCTCTGACCACCAAGCCTGAGATCCTTTACTATAGACAGGATTCTCTTTTTCCAGCGACTGAAAGGCTTGCAAGGGAAGACTAAATAAAGGACGAACAATTCAGAGGGCTTCCTACACTTACCTACCCGAAACGATTGCTTCAAAGAACCTGGATCTAGAACACCGAGATACGGTTGAAAGGTTTGTGAGTATTGTACGTGAATAGGAAGGCGGGGAACTATGATTGTGTAGAGCGCATCGAATGTGACCAATCGAATTGGCTGTCGTAGGGCTGCCATGATCGAGTTCAAAGCACCTGTTAAACGTGAAGTATATCGATTGATTCATGCTTATTCAAGAAATCTCTGTAAATACATGGGTCCTCTATATGAGGCACAGCACTCTTGTTTTACTCATCCTCTTCAACGTCACCAAATTCAAAGATACCCAATCGATCTCTCTTCGCAGTCAACACCGAGCTTTGCAGCCTTTTGACGACATGAGGGTATGAAGCGAGATATTTGCAGCCTTTTCGATCGATGAGGGCAAGGCCATCGGCCAAAAGATCGGCATTGATACACGCAAAGGGATCGCTGGTTACGGCGGGATTCTCGGGGTCGATGAGGCGAAGATGAAGAAGCGACCCTTCTTTATGATCTACGTTTGCAACTAGTTTACGGCCCTCACATAACTCGCGGAAGCGATCAATTGCTTCTTGATGATATTCACTCTCAGGCCCTACGAGCTTTACGAAGCTAATGGTGAAGGGATAAACATAGGTTCATTTCGAGAGGACATGTACTTACCTCAGGCGAGCTTCATGCGCCTGTCCTGGCAAGGAACGAAAACGCGGGTCGAGTGGTCGGACGTTGGAGTAAGCTACTGTGTCCTGATTGCCGTAATCGATGAAGGTAACCTCCGCTTCCTTCTTGATGGGAGAAATGCGACGAATTTTGGCACGGTACCATGCTCCATCGGAAAACTTTGCAGAAACCAAATCTCCTCCTTTGGGAACAAACCCTGGGGGAACAGCGATAGGAGATTGATGATGAATGGAAAAATCTCGCATCAACTTTTCGAGGGAGGCAATACCTGCGAATTTGAGAATCAGTACCTCTTTCCAGATCAAAGTGCTGCGCGAACCCTCAGTGTTTAGTATTTGAACCGAAAACCCGAATGAAGGCTTGATATGAACATCACTGATGATGACATCGAGGTATTCTGTTTTTAATGCGCCAGTGTCGCTGGCATCGGCTGCGACTTCGGCCTTCTCTGACTCCTCGTCATAATCACTCCAAATCTGAAACCAGCTAGTAAACACGAAACACCAGAAAAATAATTGAGCAGGATTACATTGAGCCGTGCCTTCTTTGCTTCTCCCTAATATGTAGATGAGCACCATTCTTCAAGCATTGTGAGTGAAATTTATGACCTCTGTTTCATTCAGTTGTCGTGCCCATGATAAACCTTCCGCAGAATATGCATGGACAGTGGCCAAACCCTCTTTAACTAATGCAAGAGCGAAGTTCTCCTTGTTGACATATAGACATCCAATGAAACCTCCGGACTTGTCGACACTGTCCACCTCGAATTCCACGTCACGTTGCATGCATCGTCTGAAAGCGTAGTCAGTAGCCTCTGTACCATATGGTTCTCCCTTGTCTGACGCGTTTCGTGCACTTCGAGGTGCCCGAATTCCTGTGTGCCACATTTATGGCGATAAAGTGAATCATACACTGTGAACTTACCGGCCAAGACGAGGGTCAGAGTCTGGTTATCTTTTGGAAGATAAATTCTTGGATGCATGAGATATATGGAATGTTATGATATTGGAAGCAGCACACACTTGAATCGTGACCCAGCTGCGACGTAGTCGACAACAGCAGGAATTTTTCCTAGTCGCTTGAAACCATTGAGAAATTGTGTGGCGCGTGCAGCGGTCTAGACATGAAGAAACATGATAAGAGCCGATCAGATGCGTTTACATAGGATTTGCGTACTTCGGAAATATTCAATGGCTGTCTAGGTGCTGGGATCTCTTTCCCAGAGTGGATACCTCGAGTCTCTGCAACAGCACTATGAGCGAACCAAGGAGTTGAGCGTTTTGATTTGAATAAAAGAGGAGATCTACTAACGCTTGCTCGGCGGCGATGAGCTTGTCGTACTCAGAAGACCTATCTTCGTCGTCACGCTTGTGACGGACGATGCTACCCAACCCCTTCTCGATCAGCTGCTCCGCTATGTTGCTAAAAGGAGCTTGAATCTATTTACCAGGCGTCAGGAAATAAGCACTGACGCATTTTGGCCACCATAGTGAATTGTGACACATTCTCGCTCCTCAAAATCTCCTTCGCGAGGGCGGACAAAGTCAATGGTAACTTTGACATGTTTTCCGATAAGTTTTTTCCGTAAAAACTCCCGAGCTTCATTAGCATAGTAAGCCTGCTTCGGATCAGATAATCTGTCAAAGCCAATCACTCAGCATGAAGAGAAACGTGAAATCAAAAAATGAAGACTGACTTTGGCCCTCGAGTTGAGCTCAGCTGGAGTCTACGCTCTTTTCCGGAATCTTTTTCGATAACTGATAATTGATCACCACTCCACACCCGCACGACCATTCCGTCGAAGGTTTTGCATTGCCCAGAAGACACAGTCCCATTAGCCTTGGAAACGGCAGAAGCAGCCGGCAAATTAGCGTAGAGGCAAGCTCGCCTCTCTTTGGCCGATTTCTCAGCAGCCCGAAGCCTCTCCATACCACCAGTATTAGCAAGCATACCAGCATGCCAATCGACAACACGAGCAAGGCCCGCACCAACAAGGAATTCAGCGACATTTCCAGCTGGATGAAGGACTATATTCCCCATCTTTTTTGAGCTACTCTGGTCACTGGAACTCATGCATTCTCACCTGAACCAATGAAGATACTGGCAGGTTGCTGCGCAGTGGCATTGACACCAGACTGAAATGGCGTCGCCGTGGAGGTCGGGAGGGATAGAATTATAACGCGAACAGGTCTTTGAAGCAGACGAGACTCAGTAAAGAACTTTGCCTAAAGAGACATGGATTTATTGATGAGGCTCTGAAACATATACACGATGAAGCGGGGACAAAACCCACTTCTTCTCCCCATGGTTCTGAAGGCTCTCCTTGTTTAGTTGAGGCACGCGGGCTTCGGACACCTGCTAAAGCAATGTTGACGATTTGATGTTCCCCATCTGGCATCAAGAGCCGGACGCGCAGCGTTGTTCCCTCTTTGACATATTCCACAATGGCTTAAATACAAAGTCCAGTGAGACATTTTTATCACGACGAGTTCAAAACGATATCACCATCAAGAGGTTTGCCTTTCCATTCAGCAACAAAAGCTTGTGAATCTTCTGGCATAGTATGATGCACCGCACGGGCCTAAACACTAGTGTCAGCCTTTGCACATTCATTGCTCAGAGAACTCGAATTACCTGAGGTCCATGTGGATTCCACAATCCTCTTCCAGCTGCCTTGGCTTCATTTTCCAATTCGCGCTTTTTGATATCCTCTTCCGTAGGTTCACGCTTAATTTCCTTAAGTTTTGCCCATCCGTTCTTGAGGAGCTCAGAAGTGAGGTCTACACCTCCGACTTCTGCGTTTCCGAGATCGCGCGGCACATCATCATTGGAAGACAAGGAATGTAATGACGTAAAAGTGATCTCTTTGCCAACGGTATGAGTGCGGAGAAATTCGCGTGACTCGAACGCCCAGGGCTGGAAAAGAGATAAAGATCAGTAAAGGCTCCGTAATGATGTCCAGCGACGCGCCTCATCTTCTCGAGTGGATGTACCAAGTCTAGGAGCCGTTATGTCTGCCAGATGGAGGACGCTGTATTCACCCACTTCCTGGATCAGATACACATGACACAAAAGGGAAAAGACAATGGGTACCGTTCTTTCGGAGGTTGACCTTGCGGTCCTGGTCTTCCGCGAAGAATAAGAGAGTCACCAGAGATTACAGCTATTTGCAAGGAGGAAAATCAGACGATTGATGGGTCAGGTGTGGCAAAACGAAAGTAAAAGTACATTTCACAATCTAAGTTTAACGTGTCATTGAGCGGAACGCAAAGAAGCAACATACAACGCACAGCTTTAAGAGACATATCGGCAAGATCAAGACGACAATGTACGAGGGTTGTAGGCCTGGCGAGTTGAGTGTGCGTAAGGTGAGTAACTACACTTCGGACTATGCACCGTTTTTCAGTGAAAGCACGTGACCCCGCAACGACCAAAAGAAAATGGACGCTAGTTTGCACGGGGGAAATAACTCACCTGTGGTTTACGAGTACAAAGGAGTTATACACATTACGCTATACAGAGGCTAGAGACTTTAGGGCCTGGGTCATCACGCGATGCCAGAAAAGGTGAGGCTTCCTAATCGCCTGCTTGCACTAGGAATCCAAGTTAGATATGAGATGCTCCTTTTGCAAACATATGGTGTTGAAATGAGCGGGTCGTCACGCTCACTCGGGATAGCAGTAGACCCTCGCAATCGCGCGAGGGCAAACATGTTCGTACATAGACTATATAACAGTACATACTTGTCCATCATAATGGAAGACTATCAAAATAGGCAAGAAAAGGAAGTGATATAAACAGTTGGACGTGGAGATGCCGTCGAGGTCGCCGTGATGGGATGGTAGAGCGCTTGATATTCCAACATATAGTATGGACTATTTATCGATTTTTAGGGCTCTCGTGTGCCGTAGAAAACTCAAGGCGGATGCACTGGGTGCAAGGCATGATAGAAACATAGTAACATGAAGATAGTAGATATAATTTTATTGTTTCTAGAATTTTGTGTGAATACTTTGCGACAGAGATGGAAGATGGATTGATTTATGACTCGGTTTATGATTCCATTTCAATAATCTGTGCAACAATTTAAGAGAAGGATTTAGAGAGGTGTCATAATATTTCGCAAATTGTTTTTAGAATTTCCTTTCAGAAACTTGAGATCAAGCTTCTGCCATCAGCTCCTCTGGACCTCGGTGCCAGTCATTACATACACCGCAGATATCTGGTACACCGGGATAGGCCTGAGCGCCAATGGCCAACAGAGAACAGGCTCGGTCTTGGTGACCACAAGAATTGCAACAGCCCAGAGACTGAATTGTTACAGGTGCTCTGAGCACAGCTTGCAACGTAACCAAAATCCACACCAACCTATTCTCCGTGGACCTCCTGCAAAGTCCTGGTCAGCGTGGCTATCCCTGGCTGCCCTCATAGAGTAGATGTCTGTTGTAAGTACCTTGCAAAATGAGCACCAAGCGTTCTATGCACATAATAAAGGATAAAAAAAACCTGATTGTCAGCTGACTGATGAACATGCAGCCAGACCTTTGCTCAAGACAACCAGGTGAGCCAACATGCACTATCTGGCAAAAGTTCTGCCTGGTTAGTTATCGAGCCAAGCGGCACTACAATGAGTGCCATGCCAGGAAGTTTTCAGGAGCCAAGAGCTCAGTAGACTGCGCATAGAATACTGTTTCGAGGTACCCCGAAAAGGAAACAGTCGCGTAATGTTCGGTATGACGTAGTGCATCGACGCGTCGGAAGTCTATCTCAACAAAAGCATCTAAATGTTCACAAAAGTGGAAAAAAAGGTGTTAGATGCTAATTTGCCAAATCTATCAGAACTTTTTACTTTCTGGTATGAATAATAATCGTCAATTATGCAAACGTAGGTGTGTAAAATCAATCATTATTTTACAAACTAACAAGCAACTTGGGGATAATTGACAAATTGAAGCTAGGAGAGTGATATATGGCTTTAATTTTTGCAATAGCTAGTACAGTGTTTGTGCATCTATATAGAACGAGCTATGATTTGTGCCTTCGGCACAAATTTCATAGCTCGTTGGGGGCTTCGCCCCCAAACCCCCCCCAACTCAGCCTCCACCCAAACCTCACTTCGTTCGGTTAGGGCTCCAAGTATGTGTAAGTAACTCAA
>JAGGAT010000470.1:0-28363 GCA_017657195.1 Termitomyces sp. T70a
CCAGATCCACCAGAGGAGACTACACCTGAAGTCTCCTCCCCTACGCCTGTACCAGACTCTGGTACAGTGCAGATGGAGGCACTCCCCATGCCTCCAACCGCTATGGACGAGTCTGACGACGTTGACACCACTGTCGTCGATTCATACCCACCCCCTGAGATGGGGTCTAGCAAGACTGTGACCAATGTTGCAGTCTCCGGGCTCCCAGCCGAGGCCACAGATCACCCTGTCACCTCGGATCCCTTTGCTTTGGTCAATACTGAAGCCATGGGATGGGATGAAATAACAGCCGTAGCGGAATCTGCACAAGACCTTATGGATGTAGAGGCCACTTAATGTGGTCTCTACAGTATTCCTGGATGGATGGGAGGGACCGGCACAGGTCCCTTCAGGTCCCTTCAGGTTGCTCTATTGCGCTCTACTAGAGACACAATCAGGCAAAGTCTGAGCAGCGCAAGTTGCGCATATGCGCAACTTGCATGGCCATTAGAGACTTTTTCAAGGTCCTTGGAGAGCTTCCAGTCGCTCTCCGAGGTATCAGTCTCTGGTGCGATGAGACCAAAGCTGCCTGCTTGGTCTCCTCTGATCACCTGCGTTCACTGCAACGCAGCTCTGTTGTATCTGCTATAAGGGAACTGTTGAGTCCCCTAATAGCAAACTTCCATAACCAGAGAGGGAGAATGTCAACGGCCAAAGAAGAACTTGCACAACGGGTGGGACGCTATCTCCCACCCTATACCCTGCATTTTATTTTGTTTTTATTTATACTGATGAGACCCAGTAAGGTCTCATTGGTTTTCATTGATTCATTATTCAATAAGACCTATAATGGTCTCATGAGGGGGGTATGTAACGGATTGTGCCCGTTACAGCACTAGAATACAGTATTATTACTTTATAGTTATTATTTTACTTAGCTATTATGTAATTACTATATAAGGCATGAGGTTACTTATGTAACCTCAAGTAGTTTTTTCGCACAATCGTAGCCAGAATCAATTGATAGGTTCTGACTTACGGTCTCGTGTGTGAAAGGCTCAGTAACTGCGTTACAGGTGTGCATCAATGTCCTCAAGCCACTCCCTCCAGTGGTCTTTCTTGGCTTTGCGGATTGCCTCTGACATTATGTGGGACAGCCTGGCTGCTGTTGGCATGGGAGGGGTGGTCAGGTGTGCCGCAAAACTTGAAGGAGAGGTTGCAGGCCTGGCATCTCTGGGATTTGAGGCATTTGAGGTCATTGTTCCACCATTGTTTGGTGTGGGGGCATGGTTTCTTGATTGGGACTATGGTGTTGTCAGCCATCACCTCCTGGATTGCGTTCATCAGGGTTGTCATGGTGTGATCAAAAGCTTGTGTTGTATCAATGTGGCCAGCTGGAAGAGCCAAGTCAAGGAGGTCCGTAAGTGAGCGGTTGAAGTCATTCCAGTTGACTGACCGGAAATTCTTGGTAGGAGGAGAAGAGGAGCAGGGGACGGGGAGCTCAATGACTGTAATGATTGGGAGATGGTCAGTAATCAAAGAGTGTAGAGATGCCACAGTGTTGCAAGAGATCACTGGGTCAACAACTGTTTGGAACCTCCAGACGTTGTCTGGGCAAGTCCAGCGCTGTGAGGACACCTCTAGCATTGGGATATCAGGAGGGAGGACTAGTTCCATATCATATATTGAGAGGAGGTCAAGGAGAGGCTGTACAAAGTCCTTCAGACTATATAGATGGCAATTGTTAGCCATTTCCCAGAGGGGGTGGTGCTGGTTAAAGTCACCAGCCCAGACCATAATGTCTGAGGGAAGCGGGCAGGCAATGTGGAGAGATGATGAGAGAAAAGAAGAGAGGGAGAAGAGGGTATCATTGTGCGTACAGTCATTATAAATGTTGAACAGCAACATCTGTCCAAATTTGCCTGCAAATCAGACCGCTGTGATGTCGGTAGAGCTGACTGAAAGTTGTGAGTATGCATCTGTGGAGATATTAGTGTTGATAAGGATGACGGAGCATGTACAAGTGCTGCTGTCATTTTGGTGGCCTGGTGGGTATATTACTCTCCAATAGCTATTTGCTCACATGTTGCCGAGTTGGTCAAGGTACGGTTCCTAGAGGGCGATAACATCCCACTCTTCAGGGCTCGCTGCCTGCTGCAAGGACTTCTGCTTGTGCAATGTTCAATTTCCAGACATTCTGCTGCCAGATGCAAAGGATACCAGGTGCTCTGGGGGGGCATCAATTCATGTGGACGGGGAGGTTGGGGCAGTCCCTTTGCGTTCAGACTTTTGGTTACTGGGTCAGGTTGAGAACCCAAACTCACTAAGTTTCCCCAGTTAGCTTGGGGCGCATGAGCCAGTCAGTGCTGTATGGTGGGGGGGTACAGGTTGGGTATACAGAGCCTCTGACTCTCTGGCGCAGAAGCTAGAGGCCAACTCAGCATTATCAAATTCTGCAACGTATGTGCCTTTTCATTCATAAGTTTGAGCCCAACAATGTGGGGGCAGTTTGGCTTGGTAGAGATTTCCCCATCTTTGCATGCATTGGTTCATGTGGCCTCCTCATGCTGTCTTTTGAGTAAGCTATTGAGTTCATCTCACACCTTGGAGGTGCCTGAAATTGTGAGGTCCTTCAGGGCCAGACTGTCCACACTGTCAAACCTGATGAGTATGGTTCTGGCACCACGACGGATTCTTTGTTGGACTTGAGAGAGCTCGTTAGGGGAAAGGGGGCCAGGGAGACTGGGAGGGTGCCAGTTCTGGGATTGAGCTGTGGGGTTCAGTTGAGACTTGATAACTGAGGCGTAGGTGGGTGCCTGGGTGTTGGAGGCAGGTGGAGTAGACATTAGCCTGATTGCTAAGGTGTTCAATGTGGTGGTTATGCCTTCTAGGGCCTCAGTTGTAGTCTTGAGGGTGAGAGTAGACTCTGCCCTGGATGTGTCATTAGCTACTAGGAAGTTAGCCAACATGTTCAGCTTCTCAACAAGACCTGCAAAGCAGCCTAATGCCTTTGTGGCCACTGCGTTAGCTAGAGTGGAAGAGACTTGGTCAGTTATGTCTGCATCCAAGAGGAAGGCTACTGCAATTGCCACATTCTTGAGTTCAGCTGGTTTGGAAGTGAGTGCTGCAGTTGCTAGGATGTTGACTAGTGTTGTGCGGTTATACGGATCAGTAGCAAGAATCCAACTTCTTGATTCCAGCCATTGATCAGGCCACTTTCAATTGAAAGCAGTGTTTTCAGATTGGCATGTGTCAAAAGTGGGTGAGAGCATTCCGGGGTCCCACTTGGGCTGAGGCCTCTAGAGGGTGGCCTAGTCAATAGCCTTGAGGTCGGAGTCATTGATAGGCCAGGAGGGTAAAGGCAGATAAGAGCAGGAAAGGAAGAGGAGTGCTGGGTACAAGTTTTGTCATAGAGCACTCAGAATTAAGGGTGTATTTGCTAGCTTAAACTCCAAAAACAACCAGAACCCCAAACGGGATGATGGTGGTTAGGGATCAAGAAGCTTCCCAAATGGATTACCTACATTGTCTACTTGTGGTGTGGGATTGCCTGTACCAGTAATAGGACATGTTTTTGATGTAGCACCAGAAAAATTCAAGAAGTTTGATGTGTTGCTCAAAGAGGTAATAAGAGCCTAGAGTATATAGCCAATAGCAGGCGATTCAAAGAAATATATCCATTGGCTACAGATAGAACTAGCTTGTATGGTTCACTCTATACAGAATCACACTGCTATATCAGATTTGACTAGTAAAGTGTGAAATACAAGAAGTTATCTTATGTACATAACAGCTCAATGATGTAATTAGTGTTGCATCCCCAATGATTATAACATTTCAGTAGTTTTTGAATCAGGCCAAGAGTTTATGACTTTCATGGGGCATGAGTCTGGGTTTCCAGCATAAGTAAAAGGTATAGCATCTTGTGTATTCTTGGTGCTCAGATAACAACTTCTTTTTGTCATCTGTGAGCTTTACAAGCTTGGAGCAAGGAGTATCAGTACTGGAAGTCATGAGTAATGTGCTTGGGACAGGAGAAAATGGTTCTGAAATCCTTTTAATAAAAGAATTGCATCTACTAGCCTTTCTTCAATCCTCAGTCTGTAATAGAATTGACTTAGTTCTGCACCTAGATTAATAAAATACTAATAGTAAATTTTCAATCTATGATTACAGTAAGTAAATTGTCTGTGTGGTTCATGGTAGTACTTAGTCTGTAATAGAGTTGAATGAGGGTAATTGTCCATATATATAAAATATATATATCTACTAACTGCTTTGTTTATTGTGCAATAATGAGATGTGATTTGTTGATATGTTCAGGAACCCTTACAGTGACCAAGGACACCACAAATCATAACAAGTTAATTATCTGTCTCCTCTATCTCTGTGCTATTACCTATGTAACTAAACTCATCTACTATGTTTTCAAACCCAAAATTAAGGCTTGAAAGAGCACTTCTAGTTTGTTGTGTAGCAGTGCTGGGAAAAACTAGCTCTGGTCAACTTGATTCTGATTTTGAATAAAGATAGAGCATGAATTCTATGTACACACATATGAAAATTAAGTACTTCAATCCTCATAGAAGGATTATTGCATTGAGTAGCTTGATAAGAAAGTTGTTTGCCAAGAATTGTTTGAAAGGTTGACTCAATAGAATATTAAACAACACATGTGAGCCTTACACTGATGGCCTACATTTCACAGGAACATTATTTAGGCAGTGATCAGATTATAAATCTAATCCAAAATGATTTCACTTACAAAATTGAGAACCATGGCTAAGGTGGTGAAAACAAAGATACCATTAGTAGTTGGTGATCAGATAGGCCTTGATTATTCACTTTGAATAATCAATGTGGTCATTTCTCACCAGAAATGCAAGATGCCTAAGAAAGAAAGACATCAGTTTCAGATGTGCAATTGAGACTGTGAAACTCAAAAACTTTTACCTTGCTAGTATATAAATCCAGAAAGATTTTTGGCTCAAAAGACACTAAGCTGCCTCTTAGATCTCACTGCACTATGCACAGTAAGTGCTGCAGCAGAGAATCTAAGAATGCAAATCAAGACTAGAAGAAGAGTTGCTTTTATATGAGTTGCATAAGGAATGGATTACAATTACATAGCAGGATCATGGACACATAGCTAAAAATAGAATTTATTAGGTTGCTGGAAATACAAAAGTATGGGTAAAGCCTACACTGAGAAAAAGAACCTTTGCAGCAGAGTCCAGGAATGTAGAGCCAAGAAGAATCTAGGAGTAAATATGCTAATCAAGGCATAGAGCATGCACAACATACATGATTGAGGACTATGCATACTATACCTAATGCACCAAACCAGACCACAATAAACTTGGCACTGTTTCAGAGAGCATATGTCCTTAGGAAAAAAACAACTGGTAAATTTTCAGTTGATTCTTCTAGCATCAGATATCAAGTATAGCTACCAATGATTAAGGCCTGCCCAAGCACTAACAATATACCAATTACATGATATCACACATCACAACTGAGTAGGTTATTATGCAAGTTAAAAAGAGTATTAATATCAGCCTAATAATTTTCTATTATATACTGTAGATGGGTCAGGATGTGACTAAGTCTATTACAAACTTTGTATCTGGGATCACAATTAATAGTATAGGTCATGTGAGCCAGAACTCAGTCTTCAGCTACATTCTTGCTCATGCCTTAGCACTTATGAGTGCTCAGACACATAGTGCATACATGAGAGTTTTTGCTCTCATAGTTGCTCATCCACACCTCTATGCAGAGACTATAAACACCTATGATCAGAAAAGCATGATGCCCTTCCTAGCACAACAGCCCATGGTAGCCATAGAGGCTGCATGAGTACCACCCCAAGTAGTGATGACCATGATGCTGCTTATGGGGCCAGATGCATTCCTACTGCATCCTGACATAGAGGAGGAGCACACATTAGTGCACTGCTCTACTAGCTTAGTGCCAGACCCTGGCACTCTGTCTATGGAGGCACCATTAGTGCCTCCCTCATTTCTTTGTGGGCTAATAATATTAATGCACCACCACTGACATCAGAACCAACTGGAAAGCCAGAGACTACTAAGGCTGCAGCAACACTGCTGCCTCAGAATCCCCAGTTGAGAAGATAGATTCCACTAGCAACTCAACTCCTACCACTATGGCCAATGCTGTAGTGGCCAATTGGTCTGACTCAGTCCTAGCAAACAAGCTAGTGAATGAAGTAGATTAAGATTAGATAAAAGTAGAGGCTTCATAATGGGCCATACTTATTGCCCACATACAGACCAATTGAGGCCTTTTAACAGCTTCTGCTTGTTCTGAAGGTGATTTTTGCAGGTAGAATGCAGTAAAGGTGACTCAGAAGCTTTCAACCCAAAAATGAGTAGCTTCACCTGAAATATGTTAAAATACTGCATAAAGAAGGTATGCCACTTCTGCAGGTCTCAGCCCATAAATGGCTCCAGTTTTTAAATGTCTAAGCAGTCTTTTCATGCCATAGTATCTTTGGTATCATGTTGTGCTGCTGCATTGTAAGGAGGTCCTGCCTGGTAGTAGTAATAATGATGATTATCTCCTTCTCCTTGTAGAGGGAATGCTTAAAGTGCAGGGCCCCATCCTCCTAGGAGTCCTTTGTAAGGGTAACCTCTGAAAGCTATGGCTTAATTACACAGCTAGCAGAGGGAGATTCAAAGTATATTAGCATATGTATAAGTAATGATAGCTAAACACCTGGCAGAAAGAGATTCAAAGAAAACAAGTCCAAGGATTTGCCAGGTGCTCAAAAAAATAAAAGGTAAGTCACATGATATATAAGTTACATGTAATTGTTACATATCCAGATTACCTGTTTGGGTCACATATTTGGATCACATGTGCAGCTGAGTCTGAAAAGAGGAAGTAAATAATGGCTTAATAGCAGAAATTACTCCTTCTTTTGAAACTCAGACCAATTGATGTTTGAGGGAGTCTGACATTGAACTAGTAAATCAAAGAAGTGTGACCTATGCTATTCCTCAAGCAAGTAGGCAGGGGTCTAGAGGATTGAGAGCAAGGCTGAGAAGAAATAGACATAAAATGGGTGAAGAAATGAATGTAAAATAGTGGTCTCTTAATATTCTCTGTCTCAGAGTCTGTCTGGAGATCTGAAATTGGATAGTCCACTATTCCATAGTAATTTTTGTCCTCTAGAAGGTGATTTAGGCATCCAACTGAGAGGTGGGGGTCAATGGGGGAGCAGATCATGAAAAGTGTTTTGGCAAGCAGCAGTGATCAGGTGGGGGTGGCAGTGGTGGCAGTGGTGGTAGCAGCAAGGCATTGTTGCCAGTACCAAGAGGCTTTAGTAGGACTATGGGTTGTTTCCAGGTTTTGAATGAACTAGGGATGGAGTTAGCTCTATATCAGGCTGAGAGGCCTAGTGGGCATGTAGCAGGTTGGTTGAACAACCCTCCTATCAAGTTGAGGGAGTGCAGGATAGCAGAGGTGGCTTGTTGTTCCTTCTACTGTCACTGCTTCAGGGCTGTACACATTGCTAGTATTTGTGCTGGGGGACTTTTTTGTTGGACATGGAATGAATGGCCAGCATCCATAGAATCATTGAAGAGGCAGGGCAAGGATAAGGTATATTGGGCATGGTTCATCAAAATAGGGGGGTGTCTCTGGGAAGCTGCTTGTTAAACATTGTAAGTGGTATTTGTTGGTTGCTTGTATCAACATGAGGTTGGAGTGTGGCCTTGACTGACAAAGAGGCTGTAGCATTTTTAGCAAGGCCTAGAGCCAAATGTCAAAGAAAGGGGTAGAGTTCATATAGGGGTTGCAGATAGTTTGGTTGGGGTGTTTGCATGATGTAGTAGTCAGATACTTGGCATCTGTATGGATTGACCTAGTATTCTGTGGAGTAGTAATTTTGAGTATATGCAGCCATTAAAAACAGTATAAAGAAGAGTTTAAAAATTATGTCAGGTTCTGCTGACCTAAGGGCCTTTTCCAAGAAGCAATGCTCTTACAAGGTGGACTTGAGTGCCAAACTATGTGTACTAAGGTGTCAAGTGCTCTGAAATAGTGTTTGGAGTGCACAAGATAGTGAAACAAGCAAGTTTTAGGGCTAACAGCTTGCTCTAAGGCTGAGAGAGTTGACTTGTGGCAAAAGTCAAATCAAAGAAGGAGTTCCTTGATGAGACCAGAGTAGATGTGGGAGCGTGGAGTGCATGCTAGTCAATAGAGTGCATGCCAAATGAATTTAGACTGAGGGCAAGCATGAGAGAGATGGAAAATAGCAAGCATAGAGAGAAAACACAATTAAAGTGAATGCAATATCAAGACTAAGGTACATATGAGCTATCTATGGTCTTTATATACTATAGATACAAGGTCTGACTGTCTAGAATAGTCCTGGAAACTCTATGTGTGGTGGCAGGGCAGGGAAGCAGCTGCATTTGAAGAGATTGTGCAAGAAGCCCATAGGATCAATAGAGATCTGGATGCTTGGAATTGGCCATGATTGTAAGGGCAAGGCTGAACGTCTGCGGAACTCCTTCTACAGAGTGAGCAATGCAAGAGACAAGCGAGAGTCAAGCAGGCACAGAGGCAGGCAAGAGTCAGGTGAGGGGCAAGCAATGCAAGCAGAGGGTCAGACGTTGCTAAAGAGCTTACAGTCAATTCAGTAAATAGGCCAGGAGAATACTGCTATTGTTCAGCCTGGAGATATTCTATCCACAGGCTGCCTATATATACTACATTGGTGGCTGTACAGTTACTAATACTTTTGACTAAGCAGGCCCCGGTATGTAATGGAGTATGACTAACAATAATCAATGCTGAATAAGGTTCCTGCATATGACTCATTAAGGCTGACTACTAGAAAACAGAAGGGGAAAGGGTGGACCAAGTGATTGGTTGGATGGGCTAGGAGTAGGCGCATCGTCAGACTAAGCTTGGAGTAGAGTCAGACATAGTCCAGAAACTGGTCCCCTGACAATGATGTATGATATAGCTGAGTAATAGCCAGGTGCTATTCAGGTGGTGGCAATCTAGGCCATGATGCTTGATTGCTGGGCTTCTGCTGGGTGATGTGTGTGATGGCAGGTGTGATTTAGATATCAAAGAGGGTAGCATGCACTGTGGCTAGGGGAGGAGGGACTGTGTGGGGTTTCTGGGGAGGTCTCAGAAGTGGTTGTGAGTCTGAGTGAGGCCTTCAGAAAGGGATCATAAGACTTCACATCAGACAGGCCAGTGACAACCTGCTCTTGTCCTCCAATTAGACCCAACATACCACCTGGCTTGGTCATTACTGTTCTTATCAGCTACTGATTTTTTTTTCTAATTACATTATGTCCAAGGCACAAAGAAGCATCAATTTTATGTGTTACATCAGACAAGCTAATACATTTACAAAAGCAGTAGAATCTCTGCCCCTTCCTGTACATGGAGAGTGAGCAGGTCAGTGTTTCTGAGTGCTGTTTAGACTACCCTTCCCTAGTATAACCTGAGAGTATATTGCTGAGATTAAGTGAGCAGGGTCAGCATTAATAGAAGCCTGCTGGGCAGGCTGGAGGTGGAACAAGCAGCAAGGCCATGGTTTCTAATGGGCCTAATGCCTCATGCTATAACTAAGATATATATCATAATTGAAAATCAGGGTGCAAGAGTGGAGAAAATATGTTGGTGTGCTGGAGGTTAGGGCCAATGTAGTGACCACCTGTGATACAGGGGTCAGGAGGCCAAGGGCAAGATAGCAGTGTTGGTCATGGAGCTGAGGGGCCATCAGGGGTGGTGGGGGGGGGCAAAGTGCTTAGTGGCCTTGATGTAGCTGAAAAGGTGCTTTAAGTGCTGGTTCAAATAGGATGTGAGTGAGCAACTCAGCTTTATGCTTCAGGGGGCAGGTAAAGTGTACATAACACTCATGCCTATACTGCAAGCACTCAAGTAAGTAGTGTCAGACTGTTTCAACCATGATTTTGAAGCAATGGGGGTACACCAGAAACTCCACCTAGTGGATGCAGAAAAGGTGTTGGTTGAGGGGCCAGTGGCCAGTACAAAGTTGAGTGAGGGTAGCAGAGTTGCTGCAGCCAAGATCACTAATTGTTGACATATATTTCTTTGATGGGAGTGTCTTATCCAGGATGTGAGTGCCATGGAACCTTGGTGACTTTTTCTAGCAATGTTTTCATAGCACCTGCATAGCTACTAGGTCAGCTTGGCAAAGAGCGGAAATGCTCACCAGAAGGGGGTGGGTATAAAGGTACCTTGGGAGAAGGTGAGGTAAGCTGGATTCTCCTGTTGTGGCCTCCTTGGTGAGGCTATCAGCCCTCTTGTTTGGGCTTAAAGTCTACATGTCCAGGTAACCAGTGGAGTTGAAGGCAAATCATGCCTCTAGAGTGGGAGGCTCTATTGAGTCAGCATTTAAGCATCCTGGGGTCCTGATGGGACAGTTCTGCTTCTTGTGGAGATTTTTGGCTGCTGTGTAGACATGATCAAGGAGGTGGTGTGCTAGATAAGGGTGTTGGTTAGTTAGGGCTTAGAGTGTGGCCTGGCTTTCACTGCCAATGAACGGTGAGGCCTTGGAGCCAGCAAGTGTGCTTCTGAATGCAGCCCAGTCAATTGACTTGAAATTCTTGAATGGCTGTAGGGAGGTTTGTGGGACAGGGAGTTCAATGACCAAAACTATTAGTAAGTGGTCAGTGATCAGAGGTCAAAGCTTTGGATCCATGTTGCATGAGACTAGTGGGTCCAACTTTGAGTGGGATAACCATACATTGTCCAGGCACGTCCACCTATTGGTGGCTATTTGGAGAGTGGGTATACCAGGGGGTAAGTTAAGCAAGGTGGGGCATGTCAATAATGTCTTTGATTTTTGCTGTCATGTGATTTATTCATCTGGATGGTTGCTCATGTAAGCAGGGGATGGGGCATGTGAATAATGTCTTTGATTTTTGCCATCATGCAGATTATTCTACATGGAAGTGGTTTGCACTCAAATGAGTTTTAGATGTCATGGAGACATGTATAACAGGAAACATAAATGTATATGTATTTGATTTATGTAGTTTAATCAAAACTCAATGATTTAGAAAATACATAGGAATAATATAATTAATGACATAGTAGATCTTGGTCATGCTGTGCTTGCAATGGCCCATACAAGCAGATGTGGTATATATTCTCAGTGAGAAATATCTGGTTCAGAGGCAAGCACAAACCTTGACTAGCCCTACAGGTACACAATGACAAGGCAAGGAGCTTTGTTACCATTAGAACTTCAAGAAATTATCATTGAATTCCTGTGGGATGACCACAGCTTATCAAAGCATGCAGCCTTGTATTATCTCAGTGGTCTGAGCAAGCATGTATCCTGCTGCATTTAGACCTCACCACCAGAATCTGTTGTAAATTCTCTTTTGCATCTTCTGATGATACTGGACACTCCAGGAGGTTCATAGAGCTTTTAGAAGTACCACAATCATGTCTCAGATGCTACATTCAAGACATCCACATTCAAGGGTTAGATTGTTTACCTGCACCATGAAATATATACAATAATGTAACCTGCTTGTATGGGCCATTGCAAGCATGGCATGACTGAGATCTACTATGTCATCAATTATATGTATTCTCCAAATTGTCAAGTTTTGATTAAACTACATAAATCAAATACATATACATTTATGTTTCCTGTTATACATGTCTCTGTAACATCTAAAACTCATTTGAGTGCAAACCACTCCCATGTAGGGTAATTTCCATGATGGCAAAAATCAAAGACATTATTCACACACCCCATCCCCTGCTTACATGAGCAACCATCCAGATGAATGAATCACATGACAGCAAAAATCAAAGACATTATTCACATGCCCCACCCCTCCTGCTTACATGAGCAACTGTCCAGACAAATGTATCAAGACATTATTCACATGCTTGCCCACTGGGAACTGTAGAGAAATACAGAAGTTCTCAGTCACTCCAACAATATATGGTCGACTGAGTGTCTTATTACCTGTAGAGAAATACAGAAGTCTACAGAAGATATTTAAATTGGAGGTAAATAAGATGTAAGTATAATTTGCTCACCCTCAGTCACTCCAACAATATGTGGTCAACTGAGGGTAGCAATGTCCCATCATACGAATATCTGGTAAAATAAATAAGGTTTGATAATGGCTACTGATCACCACCACATTTGGTGGTGGCTGAGGAATTTTTGGATAAAGAAATGGATAGGTAAGTATGACATACTGATGGGCCGTGCAAGTCCTATCTCAACAAGAACAAATCAATCACATGATGGCAAAAGTCAAAGACATTTTTCCCACACATAGTCCACTACCCAGAAAAACCTCGATCTATTCTAGATCTCGGAATGTCTGTGTTACGCACAATACTTCCACATTTCCCCCGTGTCTGCAAAATGACGCTGGCTGTCGTTGACTGGGAGATGATCCCTGAAGATGTGAAGATTCAGCTGGGGCACTTTACCAACGTCAAATCTCTGACTTGGAAAGAAGTCCATTTCAATCGCTTGGACGAATTATTTGTCTTCTCGGCTGATAATTTTCCCAAGCTCCAGACCTTGAATATAGATCGACCCTATGTGAAGTCTGTGTCTCGAATTGACTGGTCCCCGTTTTTTGCGCACCCAATTAAGTTCGCATCTTTGCGGGCTCTGACACTAGATGTGAGCAACAGTTCACTCCGTCATTCCTCGATGCAATAGTTTTCGCCGTCATTGTTCCTGTACCGAACATCGACACACTTAATTTGCACTTTAATGAGTCAACTTTGGGCTTTGTCAACTCCATCCGGAGAGCTACCGGCCCTACTCTCCATGTTCTCAAGTTGGAAATCTGCAACATCTCTTATATGGATACAGACCATGAGGTCCTCCCTGAAGCTGAAATCGTTGCATCTTCTATGCGATAATCAGTGGATTCAAAACATCCTCCGCACGACGAGCTTTGCGCTACCAAAACTTGAAGAGATTCACATCGCCACCTTTACCGGTAGTGTCAACTTACGGTTGGTAGAAAGTTCAATACTCGAACAAAAGGGACCAAATATCAAGGTGATCATGCGCATGTACTGGTGGAGACCGGAAGTATCAAAATTCTTATTGTTACTTGAGCTGTTAATGCCAGAGTTATGCCGACGTGGACAGGTTTATTGGGGTTATTGGTCATCGGCGGACAATATAACACAACTGGTCCCTGATACTTCGCCCAACCGCCGCAGCTTTTGGTGATTTTGATTGATTTGCCAGTCGCACCGCTTGTGCGATTCTCTCCCTTCTATTCACGAAGCAAAATGTAATGACGGGGCGCTGATGGGAAGGCTATTGAAACCTCACAGGAGGATAGTTCTGGATTGCTTTGGTTGGTTACTACGGATCCTTGCTGATCAAGGCATCAATGAACGAGGAGTATTACATGTCTTGAACATATGTTGTAATCCGAGAAAGTCGTAGAAACATGAGTCACACATATTTCCTTCAAAGTTTTAACATTACTTGAACAAACGATGAGATCGGTGAGAGGTTGTGATCCCCGCTCAAAAGATGGACACTATTCTGCCTCACTGATAACCGTTTAGTCTATCACTATCCCTGATCCAACCAATTCGACAAAAATAAACGGAGGATGAAAATATTCATAGTTTTCCATCAGTATTCTTTGATGGGTCACATAAGAGTTTCCAGAGAAGAACTTCCTCATCCACCATTTTTCTTCGGTCAGACGGACTTTTCAAGTCCTTGTTTGACGCATCTCCAAAGCTAACGAAACAAACCAAATCCGAAGGGTGTTCAGGAAGGACATTCTTACGAATCACGATGTCTGACAGAGAAATGGTTCCTAGAAGATACCCAGCTTTGTGGATTTCTCCAAGAGCTAGATGCGCAGACATACTATGTAACACTGAGTCCGAAGGAATAGAAAAAAGAAAAAGGAACGTCGACTTACACATATTCATGATCAATCCTTTCTTGCTTCTTCCATAACTCTTCAAGAGAAACATCACCAACGTCCTCCACGACCATAGCTTCGTATCTAATCCTCACGTCTTCGTTGCCATCAGATGGATACAACGCGAAGTATCCAAGGAGTTGGGGTACACAACCCACCCCTGCCTTCTGCAAGCCAAGCAGAATGTTGTACTCATTCCTCCTCCGACGTAAAACACTTTCAACATTCGCAGTCTTCACCACGACGGATCCCGAGAATTGGCCTGCGATCCCCAAGAAGGGGATATTATTTATCTCATATGTCCCTTTCGTGGTGTGTCGATCAACGTCGATGTGTATGTGAAGAATATCAGCGTTCGAGACAAGGAAGTCGTTTCGGGATGGTGGTGTTGCTGCTGGGTCGGGAGGGACACGGCAATAGAGGACGTCTGAAATGAAAGATCCCGATGGAAATTTGGATGCTTGGCGTTCGGATAGGACTATCCATTGACGGGATTTTGCTTGATTAAACCGCACAATGTGCGGCAACTATACAGAGTCAGTGAAGAGGACTTGTCAGAAAGTATGGTGGTTTTTACCTCAACCGGCATTTCCTCAGTCATCTGTCTCCTAAAAGGATTTTCTAGACTCCACGTAAAGGGCTTCCTAGCCTGCATCTCGTCATAGCGATACTCCGCATCCCGAATCGCAGCAATGAAGAATCCCGTCAAAGCTTTTGCGGTCCACTTCATATCCGTCGAGAGTACATCTGATATGTACACACACTGTTCACGTCTGTTTCTCATCAAGTACATCTTACGGCGCCCTGAGCATATACAAGCAAAAGTGACGTCGTCTTTGACCATCTCCGCCCAGACCTAGTCAAGTCATTTCCGTTAAGGTGAGCTCTGACAAACAATAGGAACAGTGTTATAAATACCTGTTGCATGATGTAGATTGCGTGAAGGTGGTCATCCCGTTCGACATGTTCAGAGATCCGTGGTATTTCATTGCGAGGTACCGGGTCGGCAAGTACACTCCGGCAGACTGGATAGGGAGCGTCATATCCTAGCGGTTCCCAATAGACACGAGCGGTTCCGTCCGCATTGGGCGGAGGATGCCCTCTCCTTCTAATGGTTTGACACAACTCCTTATGCTCACATTCGATCCACGGAAAAGTTCTGCTCACACTTAGTTCCCGAATGCATTGAAACACAGGTAGATCGCCTGCTAGAAGGTTTTTAAATTCCCAAGGAGCCAGAGTAGGGTAGGACGACATGAGCCCTGCGTGGAATGATGAAAGCAATATCGGAGAATGCCTCCCGAGATAGCCAGATGCGAAACTATCAACCATCTTGAAGAAACCGTCCGCACGTGCGTATTCCTTGTACCCTGTCTCAGGGATCATATCCCACCGTAGAAACCCTTGTGACCATCTAGGAAGTTGGAACTCCAATGTCGAAGCAACAACGACACACTGTCGTGCCAATGTGGCACTATATATCTGCTCAATGGATGCTTCATTTCGGATATTGTCAATTTTCTTATTCGAAAAAATAGCCTTGGCCCTCTTTTCCCAGCCAGGAAACTGATTGACGTCTTCGTACCGCCTCGTCCGTCCATTGAGGACATATATCGGACGGGTGGAGGGCAGGGGCCCTTTATTTCGGAGATACCTAGATAAGGCGTCGTCTACTAGAGCTGCGAAATCATTAACTAGAGAAGGACAATAAACAACACGCTGAAGTCTGAGATGGTCATCAAGATGCTGGTCAAATCCGGTGGGATCGCGGGTATGCCTGGATGAAGTGTGCCTTGGGCCAGGAAAAAGAGCAGGAAGTGAGGACTGGAAAAATTCGTGGACCGCCTCGAGGTCCGGATCAGATGGAGGTATATTCGGAGGATAAGACATGGCTTGCAGACGCGAAATAGTAGAGGTGATAAAGACAATCTGTAGATAATAGTTGGAGACAGAAAAGTCCTCACCATCGTTTTCCTCTTTATATCAAGTAACCACTTTCGAGGTATCGAGACAAAGATTATAAGTTGGACATTGTTATACGGTTCAATAGAGCGTATTGATGACTTTGTGTATAGTCGCTAAGAAACGGATATCCAGAGAATAACTCAGTTGATACGCAGGCTTATTGTTAAGCGAATCGCTTGGTCTTTCACGACAGATATCCAATCTCTTTGAGGTAGCGTGATATTTCGACAAGAACAAGGAGCCTCATGTGTCTTGAAGTTGTCTTTGTGTCGCCATGGCGTGCGCAGGCTAGCTTGAGGCCGTAATATGTTTTTATTGTCAAATTTCACCATTCGTCAACAAATACGTAGAAGAAAAACAATTAGAAGAGATCAATCATTTTATACAATAGGAGAGCACGATACAGACCTTAATTTCCTTGACGGTATCCATTCTGAAACCACATTAATGTGCCATAAGCATAACGAGGCATTCTTCGACGGTGCATGAAGAGGGTTGAAAGTTACGACCTTCCTCAGCAACGATATGCGTCGGCGTCGGGAAAGAGTTGAGGAACCGGATTGCTACTAGCGCCTTGGGATCAAGCGAGGCGGACGTCTCTCGACGAAAGCACTCAATCTGTCATCGGCTGAATCCTTTATCCTCACAACATGCAGGGTGAGACCATTGATGTTGATTGATATGGACCAACAGAAGGCCCCACTGTAAACAAATACGGTGGCCAGATATGTCGGTCGGACAATGCCGAAGTCGAGTCTGGTCTTTGGGGACCATCCCTCCCAAGGTCGGTCAAGGACAGCAAGAAATTTCATGTGACACGTGATTGCTCGGAAAGGGTTCCTATCACTGACTTGATAAGAGCTCGACTTGTAGGTGTGTAGTCAAACATAAGGGTCCTTACAACAGATTACATGTCAACTCAATATCACCTGCTATAATCCTGATATTAAGGCTACTCGGCTCAGGGTCAAGCCGAGGCCACACGAGACAACGTTGCACTGTCTGGATATCGACGAACTAAAAGGAATACGAGATAGTCCGAGCATAGATAACATCACCACAGAAGCAAGAATCTAGAGACCATTATTAGACAATCCTTCTCGAAGAAGAGTTCGGCAACCCAGGGTACGTGACAGGGTGCATTCGATCAGAGTCGTGCCTTGATTTGGTACTACCGCCGCTGAAATCACATGTCCGTACGCGAACCCATCAAACACATGTTTTCATCTTTCGATATTTCTTCCCAACCACCATGGACGACACTCCCCCCGACATGCAAGACCAGGACGAGAGCGTCCGCATCGCCGTCAAGGCCCTGGGCGACATGAGGAACAATGCCCAGAGAGCCGATCGTCAGCATTCCTGGCTCTTGTCCATGTAGCATTCTAGTTAATACTTGCGACTTTGTAGGTACCAGTCTGTTGGACATTAATTCACCTTTCGTCTCGAGGATGTCGCACCTTCCACTTGTAAACTCGGCCCTTCGTGTCTACGAGCAGGGGAAAGCGTCTTCACGCGTTGTCAAGGTTGGCGCAGTCTTTATCTGCAGGGTTGTAGCTAAATTTGTGATAGTACGGAGCTGAAATGGTGGAATCCAGCGTCAAATCGATCTCTAGACCTGTTATAGACCGTCTACCTGTCAACCAACTTGACGAATTTGCTTGCAGACAGCTGGATCGGGTGAGTCGTTCGTTTTACCATGCGAGAGGCCTGGAAGTTCAAGCCAAACAATTCAAACAAGTTACAACCATCTTTTCGTATTTTCACATGCTCTCTTACTTTCGCTTACACAGACTTCAGTTTGACAGATACCGTCGACCAAGCGAAGCGAGTAACGTAACATCCTCATCAACATCTCCCCAATCCAATCAACCTACTTCTGGAAGCTCAAATCGAAACGAATCCATTCCAGTTGAATCCAAGGATCCAGGCCTCCCGAAAGTCAAGCTGAAATCTGAACCTTCAGAACCTTCGGCGCTTGACGACAATACAAGTCGTCGAAAGGAGTCTTACGAAAGTCGGGTAGCAAAAGGAAAAGCAAGGAGCTGGCTTCAGGCCAGTAGCCCATTCGTCGGACCAGCACCCCCACCGCCAGATCTGACATCATCATCGTCTTCTCAATCACCAGTCGAGGAGCGCCAAGTCGCTCAACGTAGTCGGTGGCAAGCAGTTTTATCCGAAGCCGGCGGTCTCAGTGCAGCTCTGAGCGACGAGAGTTTGCGGCGGCTCAAGTATTGCCTACAATGGCTACAAGTGCGTTAATCGCTTCATAATCAAATTCACGAAACTCCTAACACGATTATCCCTTTATCAGTATGCAACAGCGCATATCGACGCACAAATTCTGATCCTTCGCGACTTCACCGCCAGTCTTCAACCCCTCCCTTCACAGACCCCAGCACCCCATCCACCAATATCCCAAGCTCACATGCGGACTCTCAACGCTGTACGACGGGATATCGTGCACACGGTCAAACAAGTAGTCGATGTGGTAAGCCGATACACAGGCGGCGCACTCCCTGAACCCGCCCGAGGGCGCGTACGGGGTTTCATCCTCGGTCTTCCTCAACGGTGGGCCCAAAAAGCCGGCGTGGCTGGTCCTTCGACGCGGGAGGAAGACGAACGCGAACGGGACAGGGAGCGAGAGAAGGAGAGCGTTGTTGCTGCGTCTGGAAGTGGTACAGGGCCAGTGAGGCGGGGCAATCGGAGAGGCAGGGATCGGGGACCGGGGTTCGGTTCTGCGCCTTCATCGAGAGCCACGTCGCCGATGGCGAGACACACGCGACATCAAGACGAGAACGGGGAAGCGGTGTCTGCTAGTACGGCTATTGTCGCTGCGCAGCGAATATTGACGCTTGCGACGGAGAGTTTGGATATGATGAGGGGGGTGACGGGTGTGGTGAAGGATAGCCTGGACAGAGCTGATGCGTACGTGTTCTCTTTCCTCCCTTTCAGGCATTGATCCAGTGTTCATTGATACATTGCAGTTGGGTTGGCCGGTTCCGCACTGTTGGACTCCAGCGTGGTGAAACAACGGAAGACAGTGCCACTGGATTATCGTCTGCCCGAGACGGTGATCCCGAAATGGAGCTCGACTTTTCCGCCTTGCGGCACCGGAGAGTCCTTAGTTTCGGCTCGCAGGCAGACGAAAGTGATGCGATGCCTTCGCCATACTCTGGCACTTCGTCGTATTCGTCGTTCGCAAGCGGCTCGAGCATCCCTTCGACGCCTGGCGCAGGCACACAGACACCCGTGCATGCATACTCCAGAGGAACTGCGAGTCCGAATCTGATGGGGTTAGGACTGAGCTCGATGACGTTGATCGACTCGGCGTTTGGGACGCCTAAAAGCTTGGCGAGTGGGTTGCCGGATGACGTGGATGCGGATGATACGCGAGTTAGGGGGAAGGAACATGGTCCGGAGGAGGTGAAGATTGTTGGAATGGACGTTGAAGGGGAGTCTGAGGATGGAGCTCGGCTTCGGGACGGTGCGGTGCCAACTAAGATGGACGTTGATGGGTAAGATTGATTTCATTTTTTTTTTACTTCCACACACATTTATTTGGTATTATCGCACGTGGTTTCTGCTGCTGGGTCTGCTGCTGAGTATTCATGAAGTCTTCGCCTATGTCGGCTGGTAATGCGAATGTATGAGTAGTAGAAATGATTATCTAAGGTCGTCTTCAGAATGTAACGGATGCAAGGTTTTATTGTAATATTACTCAGTCTGTAGGGTTACGACTATATTTCTCTATGTACCTGTTGACAATATTACTAGGTACGTAGTTAGTATGGCTGGACATATGTAGGCACGGACCCGGGCTCACCTCAGTCTGTAGGGTTACGACTGAGGTGTTCCGGTATCCGCATCCGATCCTTTTGTGTATGCTGTACAGTTTTCCGTCCTGTTTTTTTTTTTTTTTTTTTTTTTTTTTTTGGAGGAGTGTTACCATTTAAGTAGCATTCAACAACTAACAACAGAGCCCTATGGGGTTAGTTTATCCTGCCCGCTAGTGCGTAGATTTACATCTACTTGTTCGGTGTCCACCCTGAGGAAATGCATTACGCACACCCTGGTATGGGTAGTGTGGGACTCCGTGTTATCCGTTTGGGGGACGTAGCCCGCCTACGGGTCTGGGATCACGTATACCCACTAAAACCTCAGCTCGCCTTGGCCAGTCCCTTGGCAAGTCACCTTCATCTTCTAGCAGGTTTTTCCATGTTTCTTTGACCAGTCTCTCGCTTTTTCTTATATTCTGTTTTTGCCGCCAGTAGGTGGTCCAGTTGCAGTCTTGCCTTTATTTGTCTGGTTAGGTTTCTGACTATTGATTCTTCCGTTGGTGATCTTCTATCTTCCTCTCCTATCACACGTTTACATCTTATAGCCCATATTGCAGTGGCGGCTTCCGTTATCAGTAATCTGTATAGTCTTGATTTTCCCCTTGCGATACTCCCATTCTGGGACTTCCATTGTATTGCTCCGCATCCTAGTATGTCTCCCATGCTCGGTTTCCTCTAGTCGTTGTTACTCATTGTCCACCATCCCCTTATTGCTTGCTATATGGTTTCTTGACCTGGAGCTTTGCACTGGAGAAGTATATGTTCCATCAAGTCTTTGCAGTCACAGGTCGAGCAGTTAGCTCTCTTCCTGTAGCCTGGTATATTGTTCCAGTATTTTCCTATTCTATATATTCTGTGGATGGCCCCACATCCTCACATTGTTTCTATCTCCTGCCTCCAACATCTTTTTTAGGTCTGTGGGTAGTGTTGTTGTTCATCTAGTTTTAGCCTGCCAAGTTTGGAGGAACTGATTCATTCTGTCTATTGGGCCTTCTATCTTGTCTATGGCTCTAGCATTTTGTCTTATTAGATCATCAGCTATGTATGCCCATATGGGTCTGTCTTCTCCTATCCTTATGCAGTCTCTTAACCATGAGAGGTGAATCGCTTCATTACAGCTTTTTATGTTGAGAAGACCTCTCCCCCCTTTTTCTATGGGCTCGAATAGGCTTTCTGTCTTCACCCTTGGGGTGGTTTCATCCCACATGAAGGATTTAATTGTTCTTTCCAGTCTACACTCTATTTCTTATGGCATCCCTTGGACTTTGATGAGGTAAAATGTCATGCCTCCTACAAACATACTTATTATGTGATAGTGTCCTTTCATGGATGGGTTTGAGGCTCTCCATTGTTTTAGCGTCCTTCCTATTTTTGCTATTGTCAGGATCCAAGGGTTGCTCTGTTCTATCCCATTGCCAATCCAGCAGCCCAGCATATGTATAAGTTCACCTTCTTTTGCTATATTTATATCATCTAGAATTTTGTTTCCCACATCTTTAGGGTGTACTCTTTATTTCTCCCTCACTCTCCTCTGGTATATTTTTGGTCCTATTGGTATGACTTCTGTTTTGTTTATGTTAAACTTCGCTCCTGATGCTTTACACCAAGTGTCAAGTACTTCTTTTAGCTTGTCAAAGCCATCTTCTGTGAACAGGAAAACTGTTGTGTCATCCATGAACAGTGGTGTTATCAGTCTTTGTCTCATACCAGGGACTCTAAAGCCCTTTATATCTGAGTTTCTTAGCACTGATGCTAGCAGTTCTATTGCAATGTTGAAGAGCAAGCAGGAAAGGGGATCTCCTTGCCTAACCCCCCTGGTCACCTTGAAGGTTTTGCTGGCCATTCCATTTATCATTATTGTCATTTCAGCTGTGCTATACAAGGTTTTCACAGTTTGGATGAAGTTATTTGGGAGGCCGTATCTTTTTAGTGTTTTCCATAGGTAGGTGTGTGTTATTTTATCATATGCTTTTTCTTGGTCAAGAGCTACTATGACCCCTTCTTCTCCTGCTTCTTCAGCATAATCTACCATTACTTTTACTGTTTTCACTTGGTTGAAGATACTTCATCATTTCATGAACCCTGCTTGGTTCTCATGAATTATTTCTGGCACCACCTCTGCAAGTTTGTTTTGTAGGGCTCTTGTAACAATTTTATAATCTGTATTCAGTATGGTTATTGGCCTGTAGTTTGCTATTTCTGCCTTATCTCCTTTTTTGTATAGAGAGCATATCCAGCTCTTTGTAAACTCTGACCTGTCTTCTACCCCATTCATTTTGATATCCTCCATGACCATCTTCAACACTTTTATTATATTCAGTCCTATCTCACCTTTCTTTTCCCTTTTGCTGCTTCTGCTGCACAGAACCTTGTACAGTTTGACTAGGATATAGTTGGGGCCCGGGGCCTTGCTGTTCTGCTGTAACTTGAGTGATTTTTTGATTTCCTCACAAGTCAGTCATTTTGAGAGTTCTGCTTTTTGCTTTTGGAAGACTTTTGTCTTTACTTTGCTGAGGGCTCTTTCAATGTCTTTCATGTGTTGTTCCTCATTTAGCGTTAACCCTTCTCTTTGGAGGTTTTCATGGTAGAGTCTCGCTATTTCTGCCATTTCTCTTGTCTTGGACGTGTATGTGTTACTCTCATTCTTGTTGTTAGTTATGTTAATGGATTCCATTCTTTTCAGTCATTTGATTATATCTTGCAGCTTCTTCTCTTTGGTCTGATTTGACCATTGGTGGCATATAGTTTCCAAATACATGTGGATATTGGCTTGCGTCATTTCTGAACTCCTTGTTGTATGTTTCTGTGTAAGTTTTTGTTTTAGCTTCTCACTTAATATTTTGGCTGTCATTGCTTTCTCTTCTTCATCCAGGGATTCATCATTCAGAGTCTGTTTTATGGTGTGTTGAAGTTCTTTTATTCTTTTATCCATTGGGGCTATCATTGTCTTTGATCTTTCCTTTGCTATCATTACTACATCTTTCTTTAAGTTTTGCCATATTAATTGTATACTTTTTCTTTGTTTCTGCAGGTTGTTGCCATTTCTGATGGCATTTCTGTAGACTTCCATTTTTCTCTGCACTTCATAGGTCTTGGCTTCTATCTTTTGTATCAGTCTCCTGTCATTTAGTAGGTGCAATGGCCATGGCTACCTGCCCCTTCCCACAAGAGGGTCTTTGTGATTCTCTATCTTTACTGTGACCATCTTATGGTCTGATGGTATTGCTGTCTCTCTTATTTCCCAGCTTGCCACATTATTGATTATGTGGTGGGTTGTGTATATTCTGTCTATTCTGGATTCTGATTCTGTCAACTTTTGCATCAGGGTGTATTCTTTGCTGTATGGGTTTGCTTCTCTCCAACCATTCCATAATTGGAGTTCAGACACCATTTCATTAAGGGATGTCATGGCTGTTGCGCTATCCCTGTGGCTTGGAAGCCTGTCTATGGCTTCTTCTACCAGGTTGAAGTCACCTAGGATAATGTCTGGGTGCAGAATTCTTGTTGGTCTTACATTCCATACTTCTCTAAGTTGTTCCCAAAACCTTCCATTGTGTTTTGGGGTATTTGGTGCATAGACATTTAGTACCATGAGTATTTCATCAGCATGCCAGGGGATCTTCATCAGTAGGGCTCTGCCCCAGATGATTTCTTCTACCTATTTCTTGCCAGTTCATGGTGCTTTTATTAACTGCAAATGTGACTCCTTTTGAGTTTGGCTGATCTGGGTCAGTGGAGTTGTAGACTGCTACATTTTTGAGCTTGTCATTTAGTTCTTGGGTCTGGTCTGCATCCAGGTGCATCTCTTGCACTGCCAGTATATCTAGTTTGTGTGTTTTCATTAGTCTATCCATCCTGTTCCATTTGTGCTTCATGTTGTAAATTGTTACTGCACCTCTACCCTGTATATTCAGTGAGCCTATTGTTATGTTTTTTCTTGTGTTTTTTTTTGTATACACTCCTTTGCTCTCATCTGGCCCTTTCTTACATGTGCAGGGTGCATTCCTGTGTCATCACTTTCTTCTGGTACACTGTTTTGATTATTCATTCTCTCATCTCCTGTTTCTGTCTTGCTCTCTTTGCCCATTCTGGCATTCCCTGTTGGTGTTGGGGGCCTCTTCCAGGTTGCTGTTTTCTTACTGAGTTCCAGAGCCGTCATGGACCTCTCAGTTTGGTCTGTTATGTTGTTTCAAGTGGAAGCTCCTTCAGAGGCATTTGGGCAGTTTTTACTTGGACTGACTGACCCTTCATTACTGAAGTCTCTCCCTGCTCTGGAGATACCAGCTCCAGAGTCTGCTATCCCTTCTCCTCTCCATGTTGTTATTGTTTTTGCACTCGATATGTGACCCCCAGTCTTTGATCATGTTCTGGGGGACTGGTGGGCTATCCAGCCCATAGGTCCTTAACCCACTCTGTTAAGGCCTATTTTCCATGGCCACACTGTCTGATCTCCTCCTTTTCCTTTATTCCAGGTCAGGTTAAGAATTTGAGCAACTTCATCTCTAACGACATGCCTTGGGTGGCCTAAATAGGCCAGCATTTGTTAATGGCTACCCTTGAGTTTGCCATTGTCTTCTATGTAGGAGAGATCACCTACTCCCTCCACTTTCCTGTTCTAGCCGTATATGTGGGCTTTGGGGGTTTTGGACAGTATTTACTAGGCTTATCACCATCCTCCCACTGGATGGGCTTTCTACATGCCCCATTGGCAGTCGCAGGCTGGATCCTATTGCTGATTCATATCCTCCAACTATACAGTTCCTTTGTCCTGATCCATACAATCCCATACTCTTGTGGCACACTATGCACATGTTCAACCCTTGTGACCTCTGTGTACCACGACCCTTCTCCAACACATCTGGTCAGCTTTTGTTTTGTGTGTAGTTTGGTGTGAGGTTTGTTTGGTACTTGTAGCTCTACTCTTGTTTTCTAGATGTACCTTCCTCTGCCCCTGCCTCTGGAGCTTAGTCCTCTATGTCTTATCATTGTTTTTCCTGCTCCCTTGTTCTCAGGTGGCGGCTGTGGTAGGTCCCCTTTTGGTCCTAGCCATCCAGGAATTTTGGGGAAGGGGCATAGGCCTCCCAGGTGATTGGTACTTTTGCACCTTGTGCATTTGAAAGTTTGGATAGTGCCCACTGACATATAGAGGATGTAGTATCTCAGCTGTTTGGTGGGGTTTTCAGGATGTATTTGCTTGGTGTTTCTGGTGGCTCCTAAGGGGTGTCACCATTGTTAGGAATACTGGATCAACTCAACTTGTTAGTGTTATTGTTTTTATTTTGTGGGGCCATAAGTTCGGAGGAGGTCTCCTTAGTTAGCAGTTCAAATGTCCTTGTTTTTAGCTCTGGTGATCTTGCTGCTTCTCATGTTGCCCTCCGTTTTAGAGACGTCAGTTCTGACATGGTTTGGGGGGATGGGTTCTGTTATTCTTTTCCTTGTCACCTTTTAATCTCCACTTCATTCTGGTTTCTGTTTTCTGTTTGTTTTTCTTTGTCTTACTCTTGATTTTTTGTTCATTTCATTTCTTTATCACTTTGGTGCGGGCTTGTGTGGCTTGTTTTCTTGCTTTGCTGTGTTTTGTCTGTTGTTCACAGAACTCTGTTCACCTTCCTATTTTCAGATTAGTCTCTTTCTAACATTCATCTGTCAAGTTCCTTTCCGTTGTGTGGTCCCCAATACTTTTGTCAAGTTTCTAGGTTTTAGATCCTTTGTTTCTTGCCTCTATCATGCTTTGGTTTGCTCTTTGGTTTTCCTGGGTTTGGCTCCCTATTGTTGTAATAGATTTTCATGTTCCAATCTTTCTGCTTTTATTATGGATCCTTCTCTATTTGTTTCTTGGTCTCTGATAGTCTTAGCTTGTACATTTGTTCTTTTGTTTGGATCCACATTTTCCTTGTATTGTCTTCTGACTTATTCAAATTGTTTCGGTTGTTGCATTGACAGGGAATGTTGCTTTGTCTTTCTTCCAAGACTTTTCAGTCCAGAGTATTTGTTACTCCTTTGTGTTCTAGCTTTTCCTTCCCTCTTTGGCTGGTGTTTTGGATTCTAATTTTTTTTACATGTAAATGGATGGGGAAGGGGGTTGGTTTCTCCTTATTTACTTTGTGTCTGGTGACCATCTATGGCCCTTTCCTTGCAGTTTACTGCTCCAGGGTCTAGATTTCTGGTCAGCTGCTTTTGGTGGATTTCAGACTCCAACCATGGTAGTGGTATGGATTCAAGAAGCCCCCTTTTGTCCTGTTTTTCCTTTCCTCTTACATCTCATCACGTGCTTATTTGTCGCATGTCTTGATCCCACTTCTACATGTAATTTGTTTATGCCTGGAAGATGTTGTCACTTTTGCCAATAAGCACCCATAGGTGCATCATCTAAGTATGTTTGCATGTCAAGTATGTTAAATGCAAATGCTAAATATTGAATCCTAGTGAAAAGTTGGTAACAAGAAAAATCAAAGTAAACAAGTCCAATCAAGCAAGATCAAGTTCTGATTTTTCTTGATTTGATATTCTTGACAACAACATGAGATGTAGTTATTGTCACGTGTAAGCTTTATTTTGGTTATCTCTTCAGACTAACATGGCTTGCCCTCCATTTGAAAAACATGGATGGTTTTGCAAATGCCCCCAGTACTGCAAATGCAAAAAGGAAGTTTCTAAGGCTGCATATTACAATCACCCCAAGGTATTTGAAAACTCTCTGTCAGCAACTACATCTCAACAATGCAGAGCTGGTGCAAGAATACATACATCAAAGTTACTCCAGGAAGTGTTTGAGGAAGAGCTAATGCAGATTTATCATTTTCTTAAATTCAGACTAATGCTGCAGTGCTCTCAGATAAGAAATTTAGATGATGTGTATTCTAGATCCCATTCCTGCTCTCCTGGGTTTTTGTCTCCCTCTGGTTCTGAGATTCAGTCTCTCGCTCCTGCTTGGGCTGACTCTTCTTTGTCACAATCTCTCTCTGGGGCTGGACTAATTTCTTGGTCTCAATCTTTGTCTCGGTCTCAACTTCAGTCCTGTTTACTATTGCCACCTCCTAGGTCAGTCACACCAGACCTGAGGCAGTAATGTGATGGCAGTGCAGTACCTCCATGACAATGCACAAAATAACTTGGAGGAAGTTAACAAACATGAGTTATACTACCCTGAAGATGAATCAACTCCACTAAGTAACTTGACCACTGTCAGGTTCTGCTGACCTGGGAATCTTTTCCAAGAAGCAACACCCTTATGAGGTGGACTCAAGTGCTAAACTATATGTGCTCAGGGTATCAATGGCTCTAGGGGGTGTTTTAGAGCATGGGAAAGTTGAAATGGGCAAGTCCAGAGTTAAATGACTTGTCCTGGAGTTCAGGAATTGGAGTTAGGTGAAAGTCAAGTCAAGGATGGGATTTTTTGATGAAGCTGGAGTTTTGATAAGTGGTGTAGTGCATGCCAGTCAATACAGTGCATGCTAGAGGTAGTGCATGCCAGACAAGTATTCACAGGGGCAAGCATGAAGAGAGACAGAAATAGTCAGCACAAAAGAAAAAAGAGATAGTAACAGTTGTTTAATATCAAGACTAAGGTACATCTAAGCTACCTATAGTCTTATATACTCCTGGCCCTAGTTCTAGATGTTTACAATAAAGTCCAGGACTCTATAGAGAGTAGCAGAGTGGATAAACAATTGTATACCTAATAGGTTATGCAGATAGTGTGATTTGCAGTGGCTTATATGCCTAATAAATGATGTGAATGGGGCCAGACTCACTAAAAGATGTGATGGTAGTTTATAAAGGTGGCAGGGGGATTCTGAAGAGGGTTTAAAGGGGTCAGAACATGTCAGGGGGTCTGGAGTAGGCAGGAGATGATGTTACAAGATCTGGAGTAGACAAGAGATGATGTGAGAAGGTCCAGAATAGGGGAAATGTAACAGTTGTGACATGTGTAACATCAGGAGGTCTGGAGTAAGTGGGTCATGATGACCACTATTTGACACTGCTGGCAGCAGAACCTGTTTCCTCTAGAAAAATGGACAAGGAAAACTGTCATGCTACTTCCATGCTGTTTTCCATAGGAAATATGTAAGCAATTTCTTGTTGCAAAAGTTAGGAAAATTTATACCTTTCTCTAAACTGTTTCTAGAATAAAAATCATATTTCTTTACTATTATGTTGCTGGAAGAAATAGCATGGAAATCTTTAAAAATTTTCATTACATGTTTATTTTAGAAAGAAGAATCATATTGAGCTTCTCAACAGATATTGAAAGTCATCACATATTTCTTTTTGCATTTTTCTTTGGAAAATTTATACTTTTTCTCTAGTAAAAAGGAATTAGAAGCTCATTGCCGTTTTTTTAATAGAAAAAGTGAAAAGAAAACCTGTTATGCTATTTTCAACATGTGAATTTCTAATGAAAAAAGCCTTTGAACAACGGAATTTTCCCTTTTTCTACAGTAAAAAGCTGGCTAAAAAACAGGTGATATGTTTCTTGAACTCTTTTTCTATTAGAAAAACAGCAATGAGCTTCCAATTTTTTTTTACTAAAAAAAAGGTATAAATTTTCCATAGAAAAATGCAAAAAGAAATATGTGATGACTTTTAATATCTGTTGAGAAGCTCAATATGATT
>JAGGAT010000471.1:0-28339 GCA_017657195.1 Termitomyces sp. T70a
GTAGTCTTTTTGCACAACTGTAGCCAGAATCAATTGATAGGTTCTGACTTACGGTCTTGTGCGTGAAAGGCTCAGTAACTGCATTACATTCTGTCACTCTTAGAGTTTGGTTCTACAATGATTTGTTAATTGGTCATAGACCATTCTTTGAGACTGACTCATTGGACTGGACACCATAGACTTGAAGAATGTAGGAAGTGATAAGCTATCATAGCATTGTATGTTGACATTAATTAGTAATTATCCATATTGTAAGGGCAACCTATAGAGGCTATGGCTAAATCACACAGCTGGCAGAGGGAGATCCAAAGTATATTCAGCACTATCTACAGTTGTACAGGCATAGCTATGCACCTGGCAGAAGGAGATCCAAAAAGAACAACTCTGAGGATTTCCTATGCCAAAGGTGGCACTTTCAAGGCTCCAGATGCATGGGAGCTACTGTACAGAATAATAGAAAGCCTCAACCCTAACCTAAAACAGTGAAAACCTGGAGGTTGTCCAAATCTGGAAGTGGCTGTGCTGGAAAACTGACAGTAAATGAATTATGGACAGAGAACCAGCACAGCTAGAGCCCTAAAAGCTGTACCAGCAGATAGGGCTTGAGGAAATACATAAAAGAAAATCATAGTGAGAGTGGCCAGAGGAGTAAGAGGTGAGAATAAGAGATGAAGGAAGGGTCCCAATGCAGCTGTGCTGGAAGACTGATAGTAAATGAATTATGGACAGAGAACCAGTGCAGCTAAAGTCCTAAAAGTGGTACTGGCTGGTAGTGCTTGAGGAAATGCATAAAGAAAAATTATAGCAGGGGTGGCCAGAGGAGGATTAGCAGGTGAAAAGGAGGGATGAAAGGTGGGTTTCCTGACACATATATACAATATGCTATATAAAGTCATGTATACTAGTGCATTATATAATGTAATAGAACTATGATTTTATAATCTGACTCCAGTCTTCACACATTTACCTTGTTACTATCATATATTTACTTTTTTTTGCTATCCAAAAGCAATTCAAAAAGTATCTCAATTTATATGTTGGGAGATCATATAACAGTGAATTTGATTTATTGATTCTTCATAGTTACTATTACTCTATCTTGATATATTGGTTTTGTAGTTTCATGCACTTGAAACATCAGCACTACAAACTCCTATGTAAACCAAATATCAAAATCAAACATTTGTCCTTACAGAATTGTCTGTACTGCTTGTGGTACATATATGATTATAGATATAAAAATGACTAAAAGATGTGATGGTGGTCTATGAAGGTGGCAGGGGGGTCCTGGAGAAGGTTCAAGGAAGTCAGGACATGTCAGGGGGTCTGGAGTAGGCAGGGGATGATGTTGCAAGGTCTGGAGTAGGCAGAAGATGATGTGGGAAGGTCCGGAGTAGGAGGAATGTGACAGTTGTGACATCTGTGACATCAGGAGGTCTGGAGTAAGCAGGTCATATCACAGACTTGCCTGTTTTGACTTTCCCATGCTCCAGAATACTTCCTGGAGCCATCGACACCCTAAGCACACATAGTTCAGCACTCAAGTCCACCTTGTAAGGGCATTGCTTCTTGGAAAAGGCCCCCAGGTCAGCAGAACCTGACAGCTATCAGCATGCTACCACTGCTATTAACATCACAACCAGCCATTAATATTCTGCCATCTCTGCCCAATCAAGACTAGAAATAGATACTAACACAATACAGTGCATATTGCACATATCATTCCTTGATTTCCCCCCTTACCTGTTAAAAGGTTGATGCCCTCCAATACAAATACTTCTATCTAAACCTTTCAATGTTTGCACTTGCTCTGAATCTATAAGCTTTGTCTACTCAACTTTTTGCTTGTACATCCACATAAAAGAACTATACAATGTAAAAAGTGCTGTAAAACCAATTATTGAGAGTGTAAAACTTGGTTCTGCTGTGTTTGCAACAGCCCATACAAGCAGATAAGTATTAGTTGGCAGACAAGAAAATAGAAATACATCTTAGTATTTTTCCAGAAATTTTTAGAATTGAGAAATTTATATCATAGGAGATTGTTCAGAAAGAATGCCCAAGTTAAATCCATACCTGCTCATGGGTTAAAATTCTTATCTAAGAGGAATGTATGCTTTTAAGAAAGATTCTAGTTGCAAAAAGTTTATTACAATCTCAATACTAATCTATATATATTTGTTCCTTGGATTTTAAAAAAAAAAATATTAAGAAATATTACTCTTTAGTTCTAATGCATAGCAAATAGATATAATATATATGCAATGGCTAGGTATGGGTAGGTTGATTATAAAACAGAATATTGTCCAAGGCTTTCTCTGATCTTATTGCTTACTTAATACTACTTAGCTACTCTGCAGGATGCTGCATAACAGCTTAAATCAATTATATAGAACACATAAACATATATTTATGTAGCTATTATTTACTTTTGTTGTTGTTGCTCAATAGGCAGTTCATATCTTTGTGTTATATTACATTAGACAATAGACTTGGTCTTGGTCTAATCCAATCTTGTGTAAATATAAGCTTTGAACTGTAACTACTATTACACAAGAAATTAAAGCTCCATTTTCATAGTTAGTTATTAGTTTTGATATTACTACATCTTCCTATCTCTATTTCTACTACTATGTATTTTACCTCAGTTTTACTTGATATACTTTATTTCTCTCTTTCTATCTTGGAAGCAGCACATGCCTTATAGCCACTCATAGCAGAGAGTACTGCATAGATGATGCTGCTGATTAATGGAATAATAGAAGAATGGCATCAATTCATCATTCCTTTTTCTAAGTAACTAATGCAGTTCTTATAATCAAAGAATACTCAAGTGCTACCTATATTGATACCTTGCACACATAGTTGCTACTTTGAATTTATAAAGCTTATAATATTAGACTTGCAAAGTATACAGTCAACAATGGTATTTATATCTTATTCAATGCATGAATGTGTGGGTATCCTATCATCAGCATCTCATTGATTCTATATAAGCTGCCAACCTTTCCTTGCTCATCAGTGATGAAGTTTGTTTCTTTTCCAGTCTCTTACCCACTATGTCCTTAGCCTTGACTCTCAACAAAGTGGGTTGATTATTGAACCTGTCACAACCCACCTATGTAACCTCCTTTCAGCCCCAGAACCCTCTGGCTCTTGCTCTGAAGACTGCCCCAACCCACCTCTGACCACCTTCAGCCAGCACAACCAATTGCTAATCCCATCAAAAGTCAGCCTATGCCACCTAGTATGCCAACAGAGAACATCACCACTCATCAAACCTGATGCCTGACATTTAGTACTCTACCAGATTGGCTTCAACACTCACCATTAGTACTTTGCCACTTTGAGTTTGCACCTGCCCCAATACCATCATGCCATAAGCTGGATGCCCAGATCTCTGCTGATCTTGTAAGCTGTCCACATGATCTCTTCATATACAGCTGCTCATCTGCTCTGCTGCTGCTCATAGAGTTCCCAAAATCCATCATAGACACTCAGAACACATATTCCTAGTATATAAACCCAAAATAGCGTTCATGTATCCTTAGTCTTGATATTGCAATAACTACCCATATTTCTTCCCTCATGCTTGCTTTTCTCATCTCTCTCATGCTTGCCTTCATGAATACTTGTCTGGCACACACCCCAGTGGTCATGTTTCCTGAGTCCCACAGAACCCATGCTCTGTGGCCATCCACTTCCACATATATTATGAAGCACTCCATTCCTCACAATGCAGTGCCAAAATTGATGGGGTGGATCAAGCTTGGCCAATGCCTCTTGCAACTTTATACTCTTCTTGTAAGGTGTATCACCGACTATATACGCACATATATGTCTTTGTATAATATATGTATCTCGGATAGACCGTGCTTGCAACGACCCATATCTACTCGTGAATCAACGGGCTTTTGTCTGTTCTACAATACTGAGTGCATCTGAGAATCTGGGAATGAACTCGCAGTCAAAGATAGCGGGTCGGCTGTAGAGTCATACTCATAAATGATGCCTTGAGAATGTGCAGACATAACTCACACCAGCACCCCCATATTGATACTCCGGTCAGCGTCTGGCCGACCATTTGAAGGCGTGATATCGACAGCCCAGAGAACGCTCGCTATGTTGATAAACAATGAGTTATTAGCCATAAATCTCCCAACGCAGATTCTGAGATACAGAGTCAGGTTGTCCAAATTTGCAGGCACCTGTTTCTCACCGTCGTCCGAATCCATAGGTCGTATGGCCCTCATCCTTAGTATGTGCAATTGAAGGCTTTAGCGAACCGTCTTCGTTAAGAAACCTGGTGGGATTAAAATGCTCTGCATCTTCGCCATACACATTGCGGTCACGGTTCAATGCCCTGAAAGATGTCAATATCAAAGCAAACGTCTTCAAAGAGAATACCATCAACCAAACGTTCGCGATAACGATCGAATTTCTTGGAATAAGGTATCCTTTATACCAGTCGTCCTACTCAGCATCAGAAATGTTCCAGAGATCATCTATAACACTAACCGTTACTGAGCGATGAGGAAGGCCTTGTGGACTTCCGTAAGTTCCACGTTCACTGCAAAATTACAAAATTGATATATTGTGTGCGATGACTTACCGACAGGAGCCACAGTATGCCATCGTAGCACTTCCTTCACGATAGCACGTATATACGGGAGATCTGGAAAGTCCGAGAAGACTGGCATACGGGATCGGCCAACGATTGCATCAAGTTCCTCGTGAGCTCGTTTCTGTACATCCGGGTAGGTCGCCATAGCAGTGACAAACCACGCCATCACTGTAGAAGTCTATAATAGTTCATCAGTCATCTTTGAAGAAGTAATTGAGCAGTTCTTTTTTACAGTCTCAGCTCCCGCCGCACTAAGCAAGGTTGAAGACAGACAAGAAATGAAAAGCTCTCATGCTTACAATAAGGCTGCTGCTAACCAAGCGGATTCTTGATTTGTAAGCCCATATTTGCCTGTATCGTTGATTAGTGACGAGCAGAAACTTGGGCGTTCGTCTCCTTCGGACTTATTGGAAACGTCAACTCCAAAGAAGTACGAGGATGATCATAAACATTATTTACCAATCGATGTTTAACATCATCATACATGCCTTCGAACATGATTGAATCCTTTTTGTAACATTTCAAGGCATCCCTTTTCCACCTTGCGGTCCAGGCGGGGAGATATCGCATCCAAGTAAAGAACTCAACAAAATGAGCCCCAGGTAAAGCCGAGCGTACTATTCTTTCGACACAGTCATTAATCTGATAGATGGCAGGATCATCTTCAGATGCAAGACTCGGTATATTATAGACTGCCGACATGATTGAAGACGCAGCAGCTCTATGCCAATGTGACTGTGTCAAGAACAGGCCGATGCAACGCAAAACAGTCTTACCTTCTCAAGTGGCTGTACCATTTTCGGGGGCTAATGATAAGTTCGTAGGTAAGTAGAACCGCTTCAGCTGTTTGCACCGGCATAAACTTGAGAGATTCCGCCTTATTTAGTTCTTCGTGCGCCGCACGTCTCATCCGACGCCACCTTGGAACATCAAAAAATCAGTCATGCAGTCAACATACATAGTAAAAGCTGAGCTTACGTCTCACCGTATCGAGCGAAAAGAATAAGTAGCCCTCCAGACAACATGTCAGAAGCGACCTGGTGTGATCCGTGGTCAAAACACTGTGATCTCGTGGAAATGTCTCGTGTTAAACTTACAATGTTGGAAGGACGATCGGAGTAATTTGCAGCCCTTCTATCAAGTAGGTCTGCTGCAGCTTCGTGTGTGTTGAGCACAACGACGGGTTGCCCTGCAACGTCCAAGTAAAAGATTGGTCCTTAGGAGAGAAACAGGTATCATCATGAGTGTCAACATTGCACAAAATATTGGTATGATACCATATTGGTCTTTCCAAGTCGTGAGAGGTACCCACAAGTCCCAGCAAAGTTGGAAAAGATTGCCAAAAACTGGTAAGCCAGTTGGTCCTGGTGGATATAATGCTCTGCGGCGGCGGCGGTCGAGGTACTTCGCAACAATGAAGACCCCAATGGGTAAGCAAAGAGCGAACAGTTTTATGTCCATCTGAGTAATACGAGTCAAAAAAACATCGTTGAGTAAGACTCAGCTGTTTCAGTTATAGCCCGGACCTAGAATGCCCGTTGTGATGTCGCCGTAGCAGTAGGTCCTATCGAAGAGGTAGTTCACTAAAAACGCTGCTATCACCCAAAAAGGATCAGAAGCGGGAAGAGAGGATGCGATGGCTCTCATCGATGGATCGTCTGTTTATATACATGTGACCTTTGTGAACCATTATTTCTTATCAAGAATTAACCAGGTAAGTTTCAAAGCCGTCGTTGCATCGACCAGCATACCTTGTTCCCATGAACATAGATAACAATATAGTGATATCCGAGTCACCAAGTAGTCGGCAGGGTTACTCGTAAATGTTTTAGGAGGATTATAAACTCGATACTTTCCCATTGTAACGGTTAGGACTCAATTCGATGAATGGTCCACATTTCACGGTACGACTTACAGTTAAGATGTCGGTAGAACGGTCCGATAGCGTGACGGAGAGGTTGGCATGTCCTAAGGTCAAGAGGTGATGAGTTGAGGGAGATCAATGCTGCTCTTAGAATAGAATAGATCGAGATTATAAAAAAGATTGTGAGAGCCTTAGAGCCTCGCCTTGGAAATTGTCAGCCATGTGTACTTGAAACTTTGTGAGCCATACGATACCATATTGAAAAGCTGGCCTATCCATATATGGAAATTATTTGATAAATTTCTTGAACGCTCATATGAGTGTGACGGGGCGTGCCCTTATACAGATGTAACACAATTTACATCTCCCGGGGGTTACGTTCGGACCTAAGTCCCGCGATCATCATTAGGCCCACTTCTTCTCTCTCGGCGTCCTCGGTAGCCTGCTGTCCTAATGTTATGGGCCCTGTCCCACAGACATCAAAGAATAGATTATCCCATTGCTCCGGTTTCAAACATAGAAGCAGCATCAGTCTCGGCACCCCCATCGATACCAGCTACACTTCCCGATCACCGATGTCCACTATGTCAGTCGGCGGAGCCCGGATCGTGATAGGTGAAGAAGAAGCGTCCCAGAATTGAATTGGGCCCTGTCCCACAGCATCAAAGAATAGATTATCCTCAAACATAGAAGCAGCATCAGTCTCGGCACCCCCATCGATACCAGCTACACTTCCCGATCACCGATGTCCACTATGTCAGTCGGCGGAGCCCGGATCGTGATAGGTGAAGAAAAAGCGTCCCAGAATTGAATGAAATATTGCTACATAACAATCATAGTGCATATAATGAATATCTATGTGCACATAGGGAACAATGTTGGCTGTGGTGCAGTGTCTGGGACAAATCCCAAACTTTGAAAAAAAAAAATCAAAAATTAGCCAGGCCCATATGGCCCTATGTTCAATTTCCATATTTTAAATAACTCAAACCAAGTTTGAATTGAATTTTCATTAAATATCCAAGAAAATTGCAATCACATAGTTGTTACCAAGTATAGTCACTATAGTACTAGCATTGAAAATGTTTTATAAGTCCTCTTTTCAATTCTATTATTGAATCTTAGTAAAAACAGCAAAAAGAATTCTCAAATTGCTTTACATACCTATATTTACATAGTTTTCAGTTATTCATTCCAGGACAATTAGATCCATCACATCCCCTGCAGCTTGGCATATCTTTTCATGTCTGCCTTTTTGCCCTGGAGCTAAGAATACAAAGTCATTTGAAGGTGTAGGCACAGCTGGATTTGATGATTTAACATGTTTGTGTGGTTTATGTTGTGATTCACTAATGACTGTAGATGAACTAGCTATAGTTGCAGAGCCAGGAAATGGTGTGAAGTCTGAGAGGCCTGTTTGTATCTCAGCTGGAAATGTAATAGGTCTGGAATTTCATCAACAAGCATTAATTGTCCATCATCTGTATCTGCTTCATGTATTGGTGCAATCATATTCAAAGTACTTTCAGTATCAGGTATATGAGCTGATTCAGGTGTACTGGTTGATGTACCAATTGGTAATGGACCAGTAGTAATAGCTAGAAGAACTTTTGAAATATGTGACTTAGATTTGATGCACTTTTCATGAATTATTCTTTGTTTGTGACTTGCAACCATTGTTTCTGTTTGTGCTAATCTTTCTTTGTGTACTCCAAAATGTGACAATAGATGTTCTGGAAGTTTATAAAAAATATCTTTTCCATTTGCCTGTGCTGTCCACCAAGTAGCCATTGTTTTGAAGTCTGGTTGCTCACTTGCATCTTGAACAGCCCACTCTCCACCTGGCTTTACTACTTCAAAAAAATAGCTCAGATTCTTTCTCTGTATGAATAAGTGTAACAGCATATCTTATATTTTGAGCCTTTGCCAGATATTTATAGACACTTTTACATGCTCCACTAAGCTTGGATAGGTTTAATAAAGTAGATTGAATAGCTGTTCAAGAGGGGATTCAATAAGCATTCTTTGGAAATCATACTTGATTTGCACATCAGTTGGTATTTCTGGAATTTCAAATTTCTCAGTAATAGAAGCAAGGTCCAAAGTATCTGTATGAATAATTGCTTGCTAATATGTGGGTTATAAGTCCATGCAATATCTTCTTGTAATTTTTGGATATTATGATCTAACCAAGGATTATAGTGGCCTGCATATACAATATGGAGTTTGTAAAATAAGCCACACTCAACATTATGATGATGGTAAAAATCAGCAATCAAAGCATCTGCTAATTCAGGAGATGCATTGAAAGATCCAAAATTGCAATGAATAGAATGGTGAATTGCTCATTCTACTGAATTAGTACCTCTTAAGCAATGATAAATAGGAAGTCCATGTTGGCTCAGAGCTTCTTGTTTATAATGCACTAATGCTAACAACAACTTGAAAAGAGCTGATCTCCTTGGATGTCCTGAAGAGATTTCTTATGAAATGTCATAATATGATTTGGTGCAAGCACTTTGTCTATCATTGTAAAGTTGCTGCTGTGATTTCAGCAAGTGAGGCATTTTCATGTGCCACAGCATTTTTTTTAACTGCTAACTTTGTGAAATCAATAATACTAGCAAAGTTTTTTCCATTTTTTAGAGGCAGCTCAAATCCAGAAAAATCACATGCAAGCTTTGCAAAATTAGCACCAATGCCTCTGCCAATCTTTAAAATTGGACAGAATAAAGAATTGTTACCAAAAAAGTTGACAATTTTGGCAAGGAGTAAACTTGAAGTAGATATACCACTGTAGGCAATGCAATCTGTATTAATGCAGTTTCTTTAGGACCTTCTCCATTGACACCAGCAGTGAATTCCCATTCCATATCAAATCCTACATTTATGATTGTATTGTCATCTGTAATATTAGATAGGATACTCAAACAAACCACTTGAATTTCAACTGAGCTGTATTATATTGAGGGATACATTTCCTAAAAGAACAAGTAAAGGAAAATCTGAAAATTTGTCTAACTGCACAGGCTTCACATTCTGAGCCAATGATGGAATGCATGCCATGAATGTTCTAATATCTAGACCAATATTATCAGTAAAGCCTAACACTGGTTGTTACAATTCATGGTTTTGGAGTGAAGTAACAATGCCTTCAAGAATACTTTGAATGTGACTCAAGGATTTAGTTGGAAAAGATGTTTAATACCAAACTTGTTCAAATCCATTTAGTATTGTGAATAAAGCTGAAAACATTTGAGTGCCTTTAAACTTCATCATATATGTTAGAAGTTTTGAAGCTATAATCCCATCTCAGTATTTCTCCAGATAGTGCAAAGATACATTGATTTAATGCTGGTCAAATTTGTTCTATATAATTAATATACATGTCATTGATGAACTACTTAGAGGGTGAGTAGCCATTATAGCCTAAAGGGTCATCAAAGCCTGAAAAAGGCTGAAACATTTTGCTTAATGAGTCAAGATCTTCTTTTTTCTCTTCTATAATAGCATGCAAGTACTTCAATTCCCTTCAATCATGTTCATGCATATGGAGCTCTTGTGGAACCTTTGACCATGCAGTTGAACTTAGATGATGAGCAATGCCAGCACAAATAAGTATCATTAGATTCTTATCAATACCACTGCAGTGAGTCAAGAATGCAGGAGATTCTTCATATAATCCTGGGCTAAGCTATTGAAGTGTAACTGGATTATAACCATTCCAAGATAAACTACAGCCAGTTGCATTACTGCTTGGTACTTTGCAACATTGAAGGCACTGAGTTATCACATAGTAGTTGGATGTTAAATCAACAACTCTGCAAGCAACAGGATCACTATTCCAACCCTTTACTGTTGAAAGATGATCTGCCTTCTGGTAATAGGCACATTTAGGATTTTGGCATACAAGTTGCCTTTCCAAAAGATGTGGCAGCCAAACAAAAACTCTGAGTGTGTAGAAAGACATTGGCACAAGATCCTCAGAACTATTTTTGCTATCTCTCAAACTGAAATAAGTATTGAAAGAATAGATCCAGAATGATCCATCTTTATAACACAATGGCCAATTATGTCCTTGGAGCTCAGAATCCAGCTTATTTTCAACAAAAAAGAGATATGCTGACAGCACCCCAGCTATCTTGTCATCTAAATAAGTAGAATCAGATAAAACATTCAGAGGATCCTCAAAAGGTTCAAAGTCAGACTTAGATTCAGCTCCAGAGTCTGAATCATAATCCAAGCCATTCAAAGCACCATCAGAAATGATAGACTCTAGAAATTAGAAAGGAAGATCAGCAATTGAAGATAAAGGCAGCCTTTCTGCTCAGAATCTAGTCAATAGTCAATTACATTTAAGAAAGCAGTAATTACATACCATCAGTATTGAAAGACTGAAATGTAGCACTTTGTGTAGGTTTTTGACTCTGTACAGAAGGAAGGCTTCTTTACTGGTAGAAAAGTCAGTAGAAATGATATGAAGAAATCTGAGGAGAAAACATACCAAACAAGCTGAACAAATTGTTCTGATCTTCAGAGCCTGTTATAGTCATTCCAGCTCCACTAAAGAATTTTTTGGAAGCTAAAAAAAGGATCAATAATATAATAACTGAAAAGCTTAGTACAGTTGGCTCACCATTGCTGCTCAGATTAGGTGTAGATAAGGAATCTTTTATCTGATCACTAACATCCTTTTTTTTCCTTCCTAAATCTAGTCTAAAGCCTCTTGCTGAGTGTCCAGGCTGATTAAGGCATCCAGGTGGGCATCCAAGGGGGCATTCAGACATCATGTTTGATGGTAGGATATACAGAGTAGACTCAAAGCTGAGGAGGAACAAAGAAAGAACAAGATATATCAGGTCCATCACAAGTCCAAAGCTTTTGATTGACTGTGAGAAAGTATATACTAATGGAGCAGTCTCTATATTGATACATCTGCCTCATGTGAGGCAGACAATAAAAACTAAAAGAGTCTCCAATATATCCTAAGAAATGCTGAAACCTGTAGAGCATCATGTCAAAAACAGTAGATACAGGATGACTCACCAATAAAAGCCCACCTCCAACCCATGTAGCAATGACCCAACAGAGCAGTAAGAGCATGGTGGGAAGGCCATGATCAAAGTTTGATCAGACAGCAATTGCTGAGTTGGTGGCAGTGCACAGAAGAAGCAAGATCCCAAAACAATCCCAAGATCATGCCCTAACATCACTGTTATCAGACTAGTAACCTCCCTGTGTTGTTGTCAACAACTTATGCAAGTTCATCCTCAGTGCTTCCACCAGGCTCATATTAGACACAAAACAATGTGGGAGAAAGTTGGAAAAACTGATGGGAGGTCAAGAAAAGGAGAGCAAAAGTAAATGGGATAAATCAGCTCAAGAAAAGAATGGGCCTACCTTTAGCTATAGCAATGCATCAACTGAGGTTCAGACCTGGTACCACTTTGTGCCAGACCACTAGGTATGCAAATACAATGACATGGTGACCAAAACCATGCAGAATGTGATGGTCTGTGTGCAATGGAGCAGGTATAAAAGGGAAGAGCATATGAGGAAGTTAGGCAAGCAATTACCCTGCCATGGCTTGTAGTCTTTATGGAGCAGATGTCTTAGGCTTAGGAGCAATATAAATTGACTTCAGGTTTTCAGTGTGATTACTACTTGAGCCCAGTTAAAACTAAATCAATTAAATACATTATTGTGCTATAAAGTGTGTGTTGCATGTGAGAGCTCCACAAAACTTGCAAATAATAAAGTTTGAAGTAAATAAAAGATCAGTTTGATTCATTCACACTACCTTTTACATAACAAAAACCTAAATTTGCATCAATATATGGTTATTAAATGGCCTGTCAAACTTAGTGACTATATATTGTCACTAAGTTGTCCCAAGCACTGCACTACAGCCTAATGTTTGGAAGTGGGAGGGGCATAGAATGCAACTGATGACAATAAATATTTGATGTGAGGATGGACAGCCAGAAATGTGCCAAGAGTACTTGTTGATGGAGGTTTAGAGTATTACTAACAGTACACTATTGAATATTTAATAACAGGCACTGGTCATTGCCAAGAGTGATGCTGAAGGTGTTGATCATTGTTGGAAACAATGTCAAGGGGCTGTTGATGGAAGTACAGAGTATTGCTAAGGGGCAAGAAATAGTGGTGATTGTCACCATACACAATAGCATGGGCTGTCAGAGTCCAATGCAATGTCATGTATAGTAAAGGGAGATAAGATAGTGTTGATCATTACTATGCAATAGCAGGAGGCTGATGATGGAGGTCTGCTGGTAACAGGCTTGCTCATGTCAGAGACCTTATCTATGAAGGTCATAATATGGCTGACTACCCATGCACTGCTGGAGGTTGTGGCTAATCACACAACTAGCAGAGGGGAATCCAAAGTATATTAGAAGGTAAATATAACAAGGATAATAAGTAATTAATTACCTGGCAGAGGGAAATTCAAAGAGAACAAGTCTAAGATTCCCCAAAGCCAAGGGTCCAAAAATAGTGTTAAAAGTCACATGACTAGATTATATAAAGGACTGCTGGAGCAGTGGTAGAAGTCATGTGACCTGATTATGTAAAGGACTGCTGGGGCCTGTGCTTTGTCAGCAGCTGCTAGGACATGTGCTGACAAAGCACACAGCCACCAGCCAACCCAGACTAAAGGTAAGTAAATCAGCAGAATAAATGTAAGTATGGAAACACTGGAAAGAAGAGATAAGAAAAGGAAAAAAGAGAGAGAACAGGAGGCACAGGAGTGTTCCCTGACAAAGAGCTTGGTGCCAGAAGAGGGATGAGGATGCTAATTGCTTAGCACCTCTGATAGACTTTAAGAAATCCAAACTGTGGAGCTAAAGAGGCTTGGTTCAATTGGATGATTTGCTATGACAAAAGGTTGAGTATTTATCATATGTAAAGGTGGTGACTTGATGAAAATTGGCAATAACTCTAATAGTTGCCACTAATGAAAAGTATAGATAAAGGTCTGTTAATGATATTATAAACAAGGTAAATACTACTCATAAGTAGTTATGTAAGCAGCTAGCTGAGGCATGCTGCCAAGTGATGTGCAAGATGTCAGTCTCATGACAGAGTTGTGACAAAGGTGGGCACCAAATTGTAATGTGGCACATTGGAGGTGATGACAAAAAGTGCCAGCTGTTAGTCAGCCACTGTCGTTAAGTCAGATCAGGAAAGAATTGTCATTAGACTGGAAAGAAAAAGTATTGCCAGCAGTGGTCTGCTGATGCCAGTGGCAGATGCCAGTGGAAGATGCCAGTGGAGTGTGGTCATGAGAGGCAGGACTGGTGGCATGACAGCTGACAGAAAGGAACAAAGTGTTGATCCAAGTTTAAAGGGAGTAGCACATGTAGATAGAAAGCCTAATGTATCATGTAACTGAGACATATTGAGTTTGGGGAAAAAGTAGAAGCATGCCATGTGAAGGGGAGCCAGTGAGCCAAAGGTGTCTATGATCTACAATGGAGTAGGCAGCAAGGCTAGCTGGTGCATAGAAATTGTCATGTGACTTGAGGTATCATGCTGAGTGATGTGATGAGGATGGTAGTACATGGGAAAATGTCAGTAGGGTAAATGCTGAAGCCTTGCCACCTCAGTCTAATGCTAAACAATGCATAGATAGTTTAAAATATGTTGAGCCAGACCAGGAGCTCATCAGCATGCATACTGATGGCAGTAAAGAGTTTGAAAATGAGCTATGGAACATGTACTGCACAAAGTGAGGGATTAAGCACAAAACCACACCACCACACTTATTGGCAGCAGATAGCATAGTTGAATGCCAGAATCACACAGTTCTTGACCTAGCTTGCAGCATGCTCAGTGATTCTTGGTTACCTGCACATTACTAGGGAGAAGCAATGTCCACCACTATCCATGTCCTTGACCTCATATCTAGCTCTAAGCATCCAGGCAAGATACTTTAGAAGATCTGCACTGATTCAAAACCTGATATATCTTATCTACACCTTTTCAGTTGCATAGTCTATGTGAAGATCCTGAAGAAGAACAGCAGTTGCTGGAGCATGCTACAGGTCACATCTTCCAATTATGAATGTCATCTTCAAGGAGGGCCTGCCCCACAAAATACTGCTAGCAGAATGTGATAGTTTAGCAGCAGGCTTATTCAAAGTCCTTGATGTTCTCATGGCAGGCAAAGTGGGGGATGACTCAAATACTAAAGACCCACCAACAATACTGACTGAGACACTTATTGCCTCTGTGAGCACTTCTGCCCCTGTGCTGCCAACCAACAACTCTGATCCAGTGATCCAGCACCAATCTGAAACTTGCATATCAGCAAGACTTGCAGCAAAACTAATACTGATGGTGGATGCCAACCCTGAGTCTGACACCCCAGAGCCTGAAAGTGAAGAAGAGACTTACACTAGTATGCTTGAAGCATTGGTAATGCATGTGGCAGACTCTGATGAGATGTGAGTTCCAAACCATACTCAGAGGTAATGTGATGACCCAATTTGTGGAATGGGCCTATGAATGAGAAAGAATGCATGGGCAGAAGATCTAGACCCTTGTGGAATGACCAGCTAGTGCTAGGACTATGAAAAACCACTGGACCTTTGCACTCAAATATGACACTGATGGCAAGGTAGGTGGAAGAAAGGCAAGGCTCATAGCAAAAGGTTTTTTCCAGATACCTAGCATGGACTATTTCACCACATATATGTCAGTTGTGGAGTATAAGTCATTATGCATTGACCTAGCCACAGGTAGACTACAAGATATGCACATTGACTATACTGCCACTTATTTAAACACCCACATGCAGGTCCCAATTCTAATGGAGCAGCTAGAGGGCTATGAGGTCAAATTGAGCAAAGTTTACCATGTTGACATTAGTGAGGATGAGCAGATCTAGGAAAGCACTCATAGTGGTAGCAGTGGAAGAGATAATGAAAAGAGCTTAGTGTCACTCCTGGATAAGGTGCTATATGGAATGATGGATAGTGCAAGGAACTGGTGGCATATGCTTGATGAGGACATGGAATAACTAGAATACAGAAGGTCTGAGGTGGACCAGTCAGTGAGATGCAGGAACAGAGAGTAACAAAACAATCATGAGCACCTACACAAATAACACATCAGGGATGTCCTCATCAAAGAAAGAAGCCATATGAGCATAATGTGAACTTGGCAAGAAGTATAAGATCAAAGATCTAGGTGACATTAAATTCATACTAAGCATTCATATCACTTGAGACAGAATCCAGCATTTGATAGTCCTTGACCAGGAGAAATACTTAAAAAGAACTCTCAAGAAGTATGAAATGACAAATTTAAGCATATTGATATATACCACTATTTTACCAGGAAGTCAGTTAAGGAAGGGAAGATTGTGATCATGTACATACCAAGCAGCAAAAACCTCATAGACCTATTCACCATGTCACTGCCCTGGCCCCCAGCACCATAAGCTATGCACTGCACTTAGGCTTTTTGAGGAATGACATGTACAACAAGCTCAGAGAAGTGTGTTTAGCATAAAATCATAGTATGCCTCAGACTCATGTGACAAATGCTGCCGCTGCAGAGGAAAATAGACTGTATAGTTCTAGCATATGATTTGAAAGTGGGATCTGAGAATACTCCAGTCATTGTGATACAAAAACTAAGGTATGTCTTGGATCCACTTGACACTAGACCTTAGCTAACATATAATCAGTTATATTATATCTAACAAGTATTACAGAATATAGTGCTTGTAATACAAAGACTGAATTATATTGTATATATATAACAATTTATTCATCATTCCAGTTGGCTTCAAATTTTGAGGATTGGATAGACTGCTAATAGAACATTCATATATGTTCATATATACAATTAAATTAAATAATCAATCACACATCACATGGCCTCAAATTTTGAGGACAATTTCCATACTACAGAGCTGCACAGAAAAACCTCAATCTATTCTAGATATCAGAATACAAGAAGTATTGATTCCTCACTCTGTGTATAATTAGTTGACTTATGTACTTAAATAGATCAGATACAATAAGTAGTGATTTCTATAGTACATATAAATATTATTATTTGGTTCTGAGATCTAGAATAGATCAAGGTTTTTCTGAGTAGCAGACTATGTGTGGAAAAAATGTCTTTGATTTTTGCCATCATGTGATTTTGATTTGCTTTTGCTCTTCATGGGTAAGTGTGAGAATAATGTCTTTGATTTTTGCTGTCATGTGACCCAACTACATCTTATTTGTTTGTATAATTGCTCATATAAGCTAGCCAATATACATATATATAATTTTTATTGGTGTTGTGCCATTTTCAATGTAAAGACTAGACAAAGAAAAAAAAAACACTTTTACCTCAGTAAAGGAAATCAACAATACTTTGAGAGATGTTGTGAGTATTCATTTTACTCTATGGTTTACTTGTTGTAGTACTTGGTTAGAGTATTACTAATAGTTTTGGGGCTTTCTTGAAGACTTATAAAATCCACTTCTAATTCCACACTGATGTCTTGAAAGATGCTTGTGTATTGAGGTAATTTACTTCCAAAATATTACTATTCTGAATGTAGAGGTGTTTCAACAAACTCCAGCCTAAGTGATTCACTCTCTGAAAACCACCAAGCCTTTGCCTATCAATTGCCTGTCTATTTGTTACTCTACTTGGGCTATTTATACCTCTTTTTACAGTGCACAGACCACTTCTTCCACCTGATTTTTGGTTTCAGACTTCCCATTATTTCCAACATAATTGTTATCCCATTTCCCACTTTTGAATGCTTGTTTTGGTGCCACAGGCTAGTTTCTTGTGCCATCATTCCTCTTTATTCTTAGCTTCTCCTTCCCCATTTATCTCTTCCTTCTTTGTATTTTTCCATTCATAAGTTTCTGTTTTCCCTTTTGGCTCTTCCCTCTATTTATCTTCTTTCATTCATCTTTCCTTTGTATTTTTTCATTCATCCTCCCTTTATCTCCTTTTGGCCACATTCCAATCTGGTTATTCTTAGATCAAATCTCTTTTTTGATCTAGATCCTGCCAGATTGATGCCATTTTGGTGCTTTTGCCCATCCCATGCTTCCCTCCCATTACAGTGGTTGGACTATTATTGAGTGTATAGCCTAGTATAGTCCTTGTTCCAGTCTGTTTTGTATTTCTTCTGGTGTATTTTAGGGAGATATTGTTGCTGAAACTTGTTTTACCAGGAGGCTTACAGTTTTCAGCCTTAATAGATGTTTATTTTGACTTCTGGTGTTTGTCATACTTCAAATGGTGTGGCAACATTGTATTATTGTTGACTAAATTTATTAGTGCAGGTACACTACAGGTTGTCAGGTTCCGCTAACCCAGGGGCCTTTCCTAGTAAGCAACGGCCTTACGAGGTGCAAGCAAGTGCCAAACTATGTAGACACAGTGTCAAGGGCTCCGGGGCGAGTTCTGGAGCGTGAGACGAGGAAAGAGTGTAGTCCCAGGGATGGAGCTTATTTTGGAATTGCTTAGTGAGGGAGGTGGTCGAGTCAATGGAGGAGGTTTCCAGAGATGAGGCAGGGCAAACTTAGAGGGGTGGTGCGTGTGCCAGTCAATGTAGTGCGTGCTGGAGGAGTGACTAAGGCAAGTACTGAAGAGACAGAAACAAGCGCAGGAGATTGAATGGAGAGTTAGGTCAAAACACAGATAGTTATTAGTAATATCAAGACTGAGGTACATGGGGCTACCTAGGATCCTTATATACTATGGCGGGGGAGAGCACTGTCTAGGAAGGGTTCTGGGAGGGTCCTGAGATTGTATGCATGGCGGCAGGGCGGCTGGCAGTCATATTGGGGAGATCACGGTTGGGCCTGCAAGATCGACTAAGGGTCCAGAGGTGGCGTGGTCAGTGATGGCCAGGCAATCTGCATGATGGCCCTGGGGTGATGCTTGATGGTTTGGAGTGTGTATGGGTGAGGCTGTGGCAAGTTGTTGGGTGGAGGGGCTTTTGGGTGGTCTCGGAGGAGGTTGGGGCTTTGGGGGTCGTTGGAGGGATTTTGGGGGTTGGTGAGGGGTCAAGGGGTTTGGGGGGTTGGTGGAGGGTCATGACACAGGTGAACATGATGCATCAGTTGGTCACATTGCTTTCTGTCTGTAAGTAAGTCACTTTATACTTCACAATTACTAGGTCCTATATTTGTCCAGTTGTCTTTCATATTTTATATAGTGTAAATGTATTATATTATTTACCAATGTACATATATTTCTGAGTAAAAAGAGAAAGAAAAAAAATAAATACATACATATACAGACAACAAATGTACAATAAATGGTCAGTGAGCATAGTTGTATTGATATATATACTATATTACACTATATTCCAGTTTTGATGCCCAGGACTAAGAAATTATGACACAGCACTCCTTCTGTTATTGGACCCATCCTTTGCCTCTCCCACTATTGCTTTATTTACTACTGCTTTACTCATTACCACTGTTGCCATTGCTGTCTCCATGGATAACACCACTGCTGCCATGATCTCCTTCCATGACAGCAAGGGCTCACTCATGTCCGCTGCCACCTCCATCCAAGTTTCCAGCATCACCATGTTTCTGCAGCAGTGCACCACCAACAGACCCCCCAACTGGTCTATCCCCTGCATAAACTCCAATGGGAGACCCAGGAGCAAAGCCTGCTGAATGAGGGCAAGTGCCAAGAAGCTGCTGTCCAACAACAGGCAGTACTTACATACCTCTCCTAGACATGAAGATAGATTAGAAGAAATAGTATGAGAAATAGGGCCACTTATGCATCACCTCATTTCATGCCAATGCCAATGCATTCAACAGCCAGTTCCTCCTCCATATGAGCCATGACTGTGCAACCTCTACATCCTGGACCACTTGCTGGATTTTCTTCACCTTTGCCCTGGATACCACACTGTCTGATTCTCAACAGCCTCTCTGCTCCAACTACACTTGCAGGCCAACTATCTTGTTCTCAAGAGCCAAATGTGCCACCGCAGCAGTGTTCCTGTCCCCCAGTGCCCTATTCCATTGCAAATAGCCATGTCCTGTTCTGCCTGCATTGCCTCCTATGTGCACCATTCTTGCTAAAGGTCTTTGTACATGGATTGCAGCCATTTGGAGACCTGGTGCCCCTGGGCCTTGGTTTCTTGCAAGCACTAATGCAACTCTTTATTAACACTCTGCAACTCCTGGGTAGAGAACAGTTGGGCAAGTTTCATAGCAATGATACAAAACTCCAAGGAACTCATGCTCAGGGACCTAGATAGCAAAAAGAGTAAGTCTAGGATGGATCCAAGGATTTTATGTGTGGTAGCGAGGTGAAGGGCAGCTATATCAAGGATATCATATGGGCAGGCCACAAGATTAATGGCAGTTCAAGTGTCCAGCAATTGGCGTGATGCGTGATGGCCAAGTGATCTACACAGGGGTCAAGTGATTTGTATGATGGCTAGGAGGTCTTTGTGATGGTCCAGAGTGATGCATGATGGCCTGAAGAGATGTGTGATAGCAGCATGCTGCAGGTGGGACATATGAGGGAGGGCATGGTTGGTGGGTGTTGGAAGTGTGGGAGAGGTTGGGATTTCTGGGGGAGGGGCATCAGTGGCAGGTAGGTTATGACAGGATGCTCAATGCTTTCTCTTACCACACCAAGACTTTGGTATTTTCTCCACTAACTCAGGCAAAGCTTAGTGCTTCCCCTTATTTTGCTGTAGAGTTGATGCCTCCACCCTTTCCCCTCACAACAAACCCCCTGACCACACACTGAGTGACTCTCCAGCTCTTGATCTGAAAACACTACCCAACCACCTCAGCACTCATGTCATATCCCATTCCTGCTCTCTGCTCATGCAAGATGCCCTCTATGCCTGAGCCATGGAATACCGCTCATGCCAAGCTCAACAGGCCATGCAAACTGAGGAATTCCTCTGAGACTCTGCTATCGGCACCTCAAACTCACACATCTCACTTCAATATGAATATGAGCATACTGCGCAACCAGACTGGGAGAACACTCATGAGACACATAGCATGACACCATTCAAGCGTAGAAGAGCTACAGTGCCAGGTTTGGGCTGTGGCAAACTGTTCTGGCATCACTTAGTATGAGGAATCTGCTCTGCCATTTGGACCACACAGATCTACCCAAGACACTGATGAGCCCCTGGTTTGGCCCAACACATTTTAAGCCTTTTTATGCACCATTTAGCATTAGGCCAAGGTGGCTAGACTCCAGCACTCCCCTACTAACAAGTCTCCCATTCAGTATTATTAAGTCCTTGCATCCAAGTATGATACCTACAAGCCATGAGACAATACTACATGCCAGCTGGCCTTGCTGCCTGCTCCATAGCAGGTCATGGGCACCACCAGCTCACTGGCTCCCTTCTTCATGAGGCACACTCTTATTAGGTTCAAACTTGACATGTCTGAAATACATGACACATCATGCCCTCTATCTGCACATGCTATCCCTTGTCACACTTTGATACATGATGGACATCATACCACTATCCTTGCATCTTGCTTCCACACTCTGCTGGTAGTTTCTACTGCCATCAGCAAATCACCACTAGCCTTACTTTCTTCTTTGAGTCTAATTCCATCTAGGCCTGCTTTCAACTTGATGATGATAGCTGACTAACAGCTGGCACTTTTTGTCACCACCTCCACATGCCACATTACAATTTAGTGCCTACCTTTGCCATGACTCTGTCACAAGACTGACATCTTGCACAGTATCTGCATGACCATGCCTGAGTAGTATTTACCTTTCTTATAGTATCATTAACAGACCTTTACTTACATTTTCATTATTAGAGTCAATTGCTAACCCTTCACTAGGTTGCTGCCTTCACTTGCTATAAATACTTTTACCTTCTGTTAGTAGCCACCATCAAATCACACTGAGTACTTTTTGCCCCACAGTTCAGATCTCTAAGTCCACTTGAGGTGCTAAGCAATTAGTGGCCTCACTTCTCTTTGTCTGTGCTAAAGCTCTTAGCACCTTCATTGTTTTATGTTTTAATGGTACTATACAGGTACACTCTCATCACTGGTGCCAACACTTGCCACCTAGTGTTCTCAACATCTGTGCTTAGCAACAGTAGCTAGGTATCAGAAGCTTCATAAGCTTATCACATTCCATCTACCATTCTCCAACTTCTTACTGCCTGCTGCCATTGGTGGCAATATCTTTCCAACCCAATGCCATACTTTAGGATCAAGTAACTGGAACCTGCCTGGGACTCCCTCTGCACTTTGTGAGCCCAATGCAAAACAAGGCTAAGTGCAGCTTACTAAGACAGCAATTAGCTAAATTTTTAGGCACATCAACACAGAACAGGCTTTTCAGGATGCAACAATAATGCAGTCCACTCCACCCCTGATGTTATCACTATCTGTGGCAAACTTTGGCTCACAATTGGTGATTGGATGGAGCAGCTCAACTCAGCCATTGGTATGCTTTTTTGGTGCCAATAGATCTGATGCCAGCACCAACAAAATTAACACCACTGATTGGAATACCAACTCTGGTATGTGGGGGAAACACACTGGGTAAGTAAGCAAACAGAGTGGGAAATCACTTACACTGCTGGAAAAGCTCCTCTATATGCTGATGGTCCAGATGGTACTCATAAAGGGTTCAGCGCTCTTTGTAGCCCTGCCAGGAGGCAATGGAGTTAACACTAGTAGAGGGTGGCATAAGTGAGCTGGTAAGGGTGGAGTGGTACAATATTGGTCAAGATGGAAGAAATGCTCAAACTATTTTTCTTTTCTACTCTCCCAATTTGATGGCATCAGGCTTTGACTTTGATTTCCACAATGAGGACACAGCCACCACCACATGCTCTTGAGGGGCCTTGTCAGAGGACTCCCTGTTTCCATTCCTTCTTTTCATCTTCATTCACTATTGCTACTCTTGTTTACCTTGTTTTGTATATCAGCCTTAGTTCCAATGGCTGCTTTGTCAGTGCATGCCCCAATAGTTGGTTACTTAATTGGGTTAGTGACTCCCTGCAGTATTTTCAGACTCCTGGCTCTAGGAAACCTTAGATTTGTTCTCTTTGGATTCCCCTCTGCCAGTTGATTGATTAGTTACTCTTACTATTGTACCTACTCCTAATATACTTTGGATTCCCCTCTGCCAGTTGTGTAATCAGCCACAACTCCTGGAAATCACTTTTACAGCCTATCTGCTCACCATGTGTAGTCTATATGTCCTTATTGTATCTCTACCTGTGTATAATATTGGCTCAGTTATACCTTCTATATTACATTGGCACACATATATTGAACTGAATCCAAGCAGACCCTCTTTAAATTTAAATGCAACCTGCATGCATTTACAAAAGGATGTATTATGCATGTGACTTGATAATGGTGGTTCTACACCTGTTAAAGGGTTATGCACTTGTCATACCAACCAATGTGTTTATGCTGCAGAAACCAGCACCACCTTCATGTTTCCTTTATATGTTCAATATATTCATGTCTATACATATTCCATCACCTTTCATAGTGTTTGTGTATTGAGCTAGGTGTTGTATCATTTGAACAGTCTTTTATTCATCTGGTTAATCAAATATATATTAAATGTTCTCCTCTCAGTAATACTGACAAATACAAATTGCTATATGTCTTTGCTGGTTTTGGACTGGTATGCACACTCTGAGAAGATGTTGTGCTTTATAAGTTCTGTCAACCAGAGGACATGTCTTATAGTATGGTTTTGTGGTTTCCCTGAGAGACTGTCTGACTGGCACCAGGATATTTTGACTAGCTGTTAAAGACACCTCATGTAATGCTGGGGTAATTGTATGTCTACTCAAAGAGGATATTGAACTTCCTGAGGGCTGGCTATCCATTGTTTCTGTACTCGCACTCAAACACACCATTCTTGCTCTGGAGCATATAAGCTGTTTCTACACATATAATGTATCCTGTCCATCATTTGTCTTACTACTCAATGTCTATACACATCACATTTTGAAGAGAGATGCACAGCACCATGTACTTCACTTTGGTGGCAGCAAATCTTATTCATTTCCTGTAGAGGCAGTTAGTCCATATGTGCATGAAGGTCATGAGCACATTATGGTAGGCTGAGTGTTCAAATATGTGACTCACATAGATGCTAGTGGTCTTGCATTGTATCCTGTGTCAAAAAGATTCATGCATGTGCAAATACCTGTATGAGAGCTAGTCAATCACTTGTCTATAAAAAACATATGGTCAGTTGCCCATATGCACAGCATCAGTTTGCATAGTTTGATACTGAAGAAAGATTTGCCCTCAATGTTTGATGATCAGTTGCCCATTGTGCATCATCAATAACATGGTGTTATGGTCTGAACCAGATGAACAAACTAAAGATGCTGCAAGGTGGGCAGTTGCTCATTGCACATGTAATCAGAAACAATTGTCATCTTCTTGTCATCATGGTATTCATAGACATATGCATAAATCTACATGCATTGAGTGGAGTGTCATTGTACCTCTTGAACAAGAATATCCTAATCTAGATAATAGTGTCATATTTCCACCATCTTTACTTAGTAAGTCGCAAACCATGGAGATTGTAGGAAAGTTTTGCTCTGGCATGGGACAGAGGTATGTGGAGGAAGCAGAATGTGTGGTATGTAGTCTCCTAAATCCTGTGACTAACATGATTACTCTCAAGAGTGTGAAAAGTTATCTAGACGTATTCTGTGTTCTAGTAGTCACTAAGGTAGAATGACTGTCTAACACAGATTGTGTCAGGGAGCTGAGGAGACCAGCAATTGACTACTTGTGTAAACACATTCGTCATCCATGTAGACAGCAACTGTGGTCTGGTTCCAAAAAATGCACTAGTCAATGGCTTTTGGATTGGCTCCATACCTGATGTGTTAAAACATTTTAACTGGATCAAACAGATATTAGTTGTTAGAGTAAGGAGGTTCTTGTGTTATGTGCATGTTTCAGCATCTGGTCTGAATAAAATAAATCAAGTCCCCTATTCAGAAGGTATATCAGGCACTTCCACCTCCTGTAACTGATCTAGATGATGTGCTTGCTATTTTATCTTCTGGTCCTTGCAAGCCATCTGCTAAGGATTGATAGAGGTTACCTCTGCTCATGAGTCAAAGAAATGTTCAGTGTGCATTGGAATGGCTTAAACTTAATTAATCTTCCTATGGTAATCTAGAAATATCATACAACAACTTAGAGAGATATCCTGAAAATGTTTCTCCAGTGTCCCTTGCTCATCGCCAAAGCACTGATGAGGCTGACATAATAGGTCCACCCATGCATGAAGATGATAAGAATGCTGGTGTCAATGCAGGCAATTGTCCCTTTGTTGTCCATGGCCTCACTAGAGATGCAATATCAGCCAAAACTATGAACAAACTTCAAGATCTTGCAATGCAACACTGGATGTCCAATAGAAAGGCCTTGTGTATTGGTCACTCTATATACTCCAAGAATACATTCAGCAATCCCAATTTGTATCCACAGATGTTTTTCTAGTCAGTTCCTTATAGTCTGAGTGTAAGGGTGACCTTTAGAAGCTATGGCTCAGTCACACAGCTGGCAAAAGGAGATTCAAAGTGTATTAGTGTATGTATAAGTAATAAAAGTAAGTAATAACAACTACACACCTGGCAAAGGGAGATTCAAAGAGAACAAGTCTAAGGAATCACCTTGTCAGGCACTCAGAAAATAAAAGTAAATCACATGATATATAAGTTACATGTAAGGATCACATGTCCAGATCACCTGCTTGAGGTCATATGTCTGAATTTCAGGTCTAGGTCACATGCTGAGGTCACATGTGCAGCTGAGTTTGAAAAGAGGGAGTAAATGATGGCAAGTTGATCAGAAATACTCCTTCTTTTGAAACTCAGCTCAAGTTGATGCTTGAGAGAGTTTGGCCTCAGACTGAGTAAATTCCAGAAGTGTGGCATATGCTATTCCTCAAACCAAGTAGGCAGAGGTCTGGAGGGTTGAAAGCAAGGTTGAAAAGTGTCCAGAGAGTAGAGAACAGGGCTGAGGAATGAAAAAGTAGCAGTGGAATAGTAGTTCCCTGACACTGAGTGGCATAGGAGGTAATAAGAGCAGTGTATCAATGCATGCTCATAAAGCCAATTTGCTTATGTATTATGAGAAATGCTTCCAAACAGATACTGGATTCCTGTTCACTGCTTTTAGCCATGAACAGGTAAAAGCTGCTACTAGTGAAGGCTATCTAGCAATGGAATGTGCCAATTTCAATAATATTTCTGACTGTCTTGCAACAGTAAATCCAAAGGTGTTTTCTGCCCTTTCACAAAGAATAGCATTTGGTGAGGTAGTGAAGCTGGTTACCAAGGACAAAAAAGCTTGTTTCTGTGTAATAAATGACTTGAATGTAATTTCTAGTAGTAATGATAAGTTAGCTATTTCCAAAAAACACATGTGTACTGAGATCTAGTCCCTTGTCATAAGCAAAGGTGCTCCTTCTTGGTATATCACCTTGTCACCTGCTGACATAAAACACCCTATATGTCTTTATTATGCAGACAGCAAGATGTCCTTCATGCTGTCTATGCCATATACTTCAGATGATGCTTACCACCTTATATCCAAGAGTTCTGTGGCCAGCACATGTTTCTTTCATTTTATAATAAATGCATTTGTAATACACATATTAGGAATTGACTCAGATAACTCAGAATTGTATAGGGATACCTTGGCATACTATGGTACAGTAGAACAACAAGGTAGGCTTACCCTCTATCTACACATACTTTTGTGGATTTATAGAGGGCTAACTCCAGACAAAATTAGGAAAAAGATTATGAATCCATCTTCAGGCTTTTAGAAGGCTATCATGGAATATCTAGAATCTATACATTGTGGTGATTTCTTGACTGGAATAATGGAAGACATCAAAAAGCAGATATTGTTAAGTAAAATAGTGCCAGGGTATACAGATCCCACTAGGTCACTTCTGGACTAGCTGTCCATTTCTTCCAAGGAGGCAGAATGCTCTTTGTGTGCAGTGTGTGTTAATGCAGCAGGATGGTGAGATCACTTTTGTCACATAGTGGATGATCTGCTGTTTAGATCAAACATACATACATGTACAACTACTAAGAATAAGAATGGCATATAGGAAAAAAAACAAGGAACACAAAAGATGTCTTGACAATCTGTGAGGTAAATGCAGAGCAAGATTCCCTTGTTCTTTGCATGTGCACACCAAAGTTGATCCAAGTACTGGTGCTTTGATGTTTTAATGCAATACTGATGTTACAAGTCTTTACTCAGGTATGGCTATCAAGGTTGTTTTGTTGTACATCACTAAATACATTATGAAACCTACCCTCAAAACATGCACTGCATTTGAGGCTGTTGCATCAATATTCACTAAACACACAGATATCCTAAATAATCCACTCAACCATCAAGAAGAAGCATGTACTCTAATAACAAAGATAGCTAATGTTCTTAGCACCAAGATGAAAATGGGCTCACCAATGATTTGTATGTATCTCTTAGGCAATCCCAATCATTATACTGACCATAATTTCTCAAATTTATATTGGCCTACTTTTGTCCAAGAGGCTAGACATCCTTGGACAGTTGAAACTGTTGACCAGGCACATGACAATGTTTCCAATAAGTTGGCAATAATTAAGAAATGGGGTAGAGTGATAGGGCTATTTCCCATATTTGATTATATTTTCAGAGGTCCAGAGTTGGAACATATGACTTTGTATGAATAGTTCTCAAGATGTAAAAGAGTTAAGCTGAACAACAGAACACATAACATTGTTATTGATACTGATAGCCCCTTACTTGATGGGACAAAAAAATGCAGGGTTCACTGGTTGTTAATTTTCAAATTGTCATCTACTTGCAGATACTCATAGTACTTATGTGTATCCTCCACTATGTAAATGTGTTCCTAAATTCATGTGCAGCTCTTGACCAAGAAAGGATCAAGGGGATAGAAAGTATTATTGTGTGACCATGCTAGCACTGTTTGAACCTTGTCATACAGGATATGACCTCAAGAATGCTGGAGAAACATGGGATTCAGCATTTGAGTCTACAACCTTCAATGAGTGCCAACTCACATTGCTCAAAAACATGAACATACAATATAAGTGTTTAAATGCCGCCAATGACTTTTATACACAGATGAAGAGTGGAGATATATGTCTTACAAACTTGATGCTGACTGGAAACAATATTGCTAACATGATGCAGTGGGATAAAACTGAAAACTTCAAGAATATGGATGATATGATTACCAGTGTTGAAGATGAAGCATCCACTGCATTTGGCAAGAAAGAATTAAAATATAGATCTGATATGATGCAAATGACATCAACTATAGCAAACCTAGAATGGAAAGATCCTTTAATGAGTCAGGTGTTTTCTCAGATTGATGCTGTTGAATCTATAGATGAAGGGCATAACTTGTCTTACTAGAAAGCTGTTGTTACAGCAAAGTGGGTGTCAGGGAACACTCCTGTGCCTCCTGTTCTCTCTCTTTTTTCCTTTTTTTATCTCTTCTTTCCAGTGTTTCCATACTTACATTTATTCTACTGATTTACTTACTTTTAGTCTGGGTTGGCTGGTGGCTGTGTGCTTTGTCAGTGTGCATCCCAGCAGCTGCTGACAAAGCACAGGCCCCAGCAGTCCTTTATATAATCTGATCTGGTCATGTGACTTTTAACACTATTTTTGATTCCTTGGCTCTGGGGAATCTTAGACTTGTTCTCTTTGGATTCCCCTCTGCCAGGTGATTACCTACCTACTATCTCTGTTATACTTACCTTCTAATAAACTTTGGATTCCCCTCTG
>JAGGAT010000472.1:0-28328 GCA_017657195.1 Termitomyces sp. T70a
GTTGCCTATGTCTAGCTTTGAGCATAGGAACTTTCCTCTTTGTAGCAGACCAATACCCCTCCTCCTTCAGCACATTCCAGACAGTCTGAGGAGAGACAGGATTGGAAATGATGTTGTTGATAAAATTGGTGGCCTGAACAGCTGTATCAAGTCTCCCAGTTGAGATTTGTCGAACAATAGCCTGTTTATCATGCACTGCGGGCACCGGAAAATGTTTCCATATTGCAAAAAGGGAAAAAGAAACATGTTATGCCATTTCCAGGGCACATATTTCAAAGGGAAAAAGGCATTAGACAATGGAAAATGCCTTTTTCCAAAAGAAAAAGCTGACAAAGAAATGGCATAACATGTTTCTTTTACACTTTTTCCAACGGAAACATTTTCCAGTGCCTGCAGTGATGTGGAGTAAGCTTAGCTGGACAGCCTCTAGGATGGTTTTCCTTGTATCACATTCATTATCACTCAGCATCTTTTTTTTTCTCATTATCCTCATTATCCCTCTATTAATTGTCCATCTATTCTTTCTTTGCACCTTTCTTTGTTACATTACATATGTTTACTATATGACACCCTCAGTTCCTTATACAAATCTGAGGGTAAGTTAAAACACACATCTATATATTTTTTATAATACTAATCATCATGCCTAGACAAATAACTTACTGTTGATCTGTATAGGTATGATGATGCTAATATAGGTCCTTGTAAGGGCGACCTCCGGAGGTTGTGGCTAATCACACAACTGGCAGAGGGAAATCCAAAGTATATTAAAAGGTAAATATAACAAGAATAGTAAGTGGGTAAATACCTGGCAGAGGGGAATCCAAAGAGAACAAGTCTAAGGATCCCTCTGCCAGAGTCCGAGAAAATAAACATAGGTCATGTGTCCAGTGGCTGTGCTAGCTCCGGACTAAACTCCAGTGGCTGTGCTAGCTCCAGACTAAACTCCAGTGGCTGTGCTAGCTCCGGACTAAACTCCGGTGGCTGTGCCAGCTCCGGACTAAACTCCGGACTAAAAGTAAGTAATCAATGGAATAATGTAAGTATGGGGACACTGGGGAGAATAGATATAACAGAAGGAAAGGAGAGAGAAGGGGAGTCCCCTGACAGTCCTTATACAAATCTAAGAACAAATAACTTACTGTTAATCTGTATAGGTGCAGAACTAAGGTCTTTAATTCTAACACACTTGACCTTGTCAACCTAGTTTTTAGTACTTAGAGCCAAATTCCCTGATCTTAACCCTATTAAACACCTCTGAGAGCTGGAAGTACCTCAAGGAGCAGCTTAGGCAGTATAAAACACCTCATGGTGTGCATAAATTGTGGGAGAGGGTTGCAAAGGAATGGGATAAAATACCACCAGAGGTATGCCAAAAACTAATAAAAAGCATGCCTAGCAAGCAGTTATCAAGTCAAATGGAGGACATACAAAGTACTAAATACCAAAATTAGAGATGCTCAAATAACTGTCCCAAAGAGTGAATATTTTAAAATAGCCATTACTCCATTAGTTTTGATTTAAATTACATAACCCTAGATGCAATTTGTAGCTACAATGCCATAGTACTTTACATGATTTAACCAGAATTTTAGGTACTTCTAATCCTTCATGCCAATGTCATTTTTCAAAAAGTATAGAACATTGGGACAATTTTTTGAGCTACTGTAAGTATCATTTCTGACATTTTTCACTTCGCTCATACATGTTTTGAAAGACCTTGCTAGGACTCAACCTCATCATTAGCATGTATTAGTGCTAAGTATCATCATCTCTGACAGTGTTTAGCTACTTTTGAATGTCATTACCAGATGCATCAAATTATATGCTAGAGCTGCCCACAGCTTTGATTAAGAGGTGCATCATGCTTAAGCTTTATATGACACATTGTTTTCAAACAGAGCATGCCCCAAACCATATGATTTTGGTGTGGAGAATAACTATGAGTGGTTTGTTAATAATCTATTAGGCCATTGATGGAATGATGATAATCACTTCACATTTGAGATGTGATAAACAATGGGTGTTATAACATGAGAGCTGTCAGGGGACTTCCATTTTGGGTCACCCATTACATTAGCCTCTGACAAGTTGACCATGACACAGCCACCTTACATCAGCAGTTGTCCCAGCAGCTGGTTACGTCAGCGTCTGCCCAGTTGGCTGCCACAGCCACATTCACGGTCAGGTGACCTCCATAGTATTTTCGGACTCCTGGCACAGGGAATCCTTAGACTTGTTCTCTTTGGATTTCCCTCTGCCAGGTGATTAGTTACCTTCCTGTTCTATTGTAATGTTGTGTGATTAGCCGCAACCCCCGGAGGTCACCCTTACAAGAGCCACATTAAACATGCTCAAAGTCAGCAGCACTTGACCAATATTTAGTGCTACAGGATGTTTAATGCTCCAGTCAGCTGCTAAGGGATTACAAGTTGTGCCTCAGGGCATGCAGGGCTAGAGTGAACAGATCCAGCTGCCCCAGCAGGCAGAATTTCCACAACTTGTTGAGCAGATACCTATACAGAGTAGGTGCATGCTTACTCAGCAGCTCATGGTAGGGAAGCTGTTGCAAGAACAAGAACCTCACCAGAAATCATGACTCACAAGATATTGATTGCATGTTTGCATTTTGTGGGTGAGGAAAATTGTTTTTTAGAGCTGGTAAGTGTTTTGTTAACAAGAAATGAGCTTTTCTCAGTTTGAACTTTGGGGAAATAGACTATGAGTTGATTACAAAGTCCACAAAGGTAAGATGAGGTGGATTTGGAGTTGATGTAGTGGGACATATATGTTAAATAGAGTGAGAGTGTGTCAGCAGCAGGTTTTATGTCCATGTAGTGAATTTTTATGGAATTGAGGTAGGAGTTTAGAGCAGATCCATAAGAACAGAATGTTAAGTCACCAATGCAGTCCCTCAGAGCTATATAACATTTATGTATCACTGCTGGCAAGGGAACCTGTTTTCTCTAGAAAAGGGGACAAGAAAAGCTATCATGCTACTTCTATGCTGTTTTTCCATAGGAAATATGTAAGCAATTTCTTGATGCAAAAGTTAGAAAAATTTATACCTTTCTCCAAACTGTTTCTAGAATAAAATTTATATTTCTTTACTATCATGATACTGGAAGAAATAACATGGAAATCTTTAAAATATTTCATTGCATGTTTATTTTAGAAAGAAGAATCATATTGAGCTTTTCAACAGACATTGAAAGCTATTATGTATTTCTTTTTGCATTTATCTTTGGAAAATTTATACTTTTCCTTTGGTAAAGAGAAATTGAAAGCTCACTATGTATTTCCCTAAGAAAAAGTAAAAAGGGAACCTGTTATGCTATTTTCAGCATGTGAATTTCTAATGGAAAAAGCCTTTGAACAAAGGAATTTTCTCCTTTTCTACAGTAAAAAGCTGACTAAGAAACAGGTGATAGGTTTCTTTAACCCTTTATCTATTAGAAAAACAGCAATGAGCTTCCAATTTCTTTTTACTAGAGAAAAAGTATAAATTTTCCAAAGAAAAATGCAAAAAGAAATATGTGATGACTTTCAATATCTGTTGAGAAGCTCAATATGATTCTTCTTTCTAAAATAAACATGCAATGAAATTTTTCAAAGATTTCCATGCTATTTCTTCCAGCAACATAACAGTAAAGAAATATGATTTTCATTTTAGAAATAGTTTAGAGAAAAGTATAGATTTTCCTAACTTTTGCAGCAAGAAATTGCTTACATATTTTCTAGGGAAAAACAACATAGAAGTAGCATGACAGCTTTCTTTGTCCAGTTTTCTAGAGGAAACAGGTTCTGCTGCCAGTAGTGTATGAGACATTCTTGTGTCCAGGCAACCTTGCAAAGTTGCCTAGACTTCACAGTGAGTACAATCATTTTTCCAGCAATTTATGAAGAGGTTGACAATTAAAAATGGACAAGGAGGAAGACAAATCACAGGTCTCCTCAAACTTTCTCTGAGATAACAGATCAGCACAGACATTGAGCTTTTCAGAGATGGGCAGAACTTTCAACTTGTGATACTTCTGATCAAAGTGTTGACTGCAAATTTCAAGGGCAGGTTGTAGAGAGGTTGGGCATGGAGTGAATTGAAAATGTTGATGCTGTTTTGGTTGTCTGAATAAATGACAATCTTCTGTGATTTTGAAGCTTTTAAAGCTGCAAAATATAGTGTTGATGTCACTGCCAATGCCTCAAAAAAGAATATGAGCTCAATCAGAGTGTCACCTTAGATGGCACAAAAAAAATTCTGCTGTGAAGAGGAAAACCAGAATGCCATTCCTGTAAGGTGTGTTTTTACATTGTTTTGCCAAAGAACATTGTTTCCCTGCACCAGTTATTATTCTCAAGGTATAGCATTCATGTGATGGTCATGACTGTTAGAACCTTAAGTCTATACACCTAATGAACAGTAAGTTCTAGCCTCAGTTCAATGGATAATTGACTACGTAGTTACCTAACAAACAGTAAGTTCTAGCTAGATAATCATGTTAATATCAATAGTATGCATAGGAAGCAAAAGTATCAACTCACTCCTCAGTTCAATGGATAATTGACTGAGCTGGGTAGCGTATGGTAGTTTATATGTACATTTGGGACAATGGAAGGACGGGCCACACAGTGGCCACTCAGTGTGATATAGAGTGTGATTAGTGAAAGGGGTGACGAACAATGAGGAGATAGACGAAGGGTCGGTGGTGCACTTTGGCTTACCAACAATGACTTGAGGCTCTTTCATTTTGATATGATAAACAAGAATGGGCACCCTCCGGCCACAGAGCCCGCTACTTGACCCAGTTCAATCCTGATAGCACTCGGTTTGTCGCTGGAGGCGGTCACTTCAGACGTCATTTAAGAGATAGAGAAAGTCACCGGACCTTTTGGTTACCAATTGCCACAATCCAACAAGCTGTAGTTATTATCATAAACATCACAGTACCCCATTGCCAATAGACTTTAGTGCCTCCCAACTTTCCAGACCAAATATACTTGGTAGCGCGACCCAGACTTGGGAACTGAGTTCACCTCACTTCATTTCACCTTGCTCAACTCCATTTTCTTTCCTCTGCTCATATTATTCTCATCCATATCTGCGAACAAATTAGAAGAGGCCTTGCCACTTGCAGGTATTTAACAAAGAACATTGGAGTATCTTGTATCACAAGATATCCACATATGATGAAAAAGAAAGAGAAAGCGAGCAGAAGACTATGAGGAAAGTGCATGTCCGAAGGTCCCTTTGCCCGACTTCTTTGCATCAAGGTGTCTAATCCGTTGACGAAACGGAGCCAAGTGCGTCATAACTTGAGCTAAATAGCGAACCCGATTAACAACATGCCATCTCCAAGGACGTCCGCATAATTTGCGCAACATTTGAATATGAAAAGGAACAGGCATTTCACGAAATTTGGCCCATTTCTCATTGAATTCGGGGTCCAGGTACTTCCAACGGTCAAATTCATCGTATCGTATGGGATATTTGTCTAGTCGACAACATGCAATATTTGCTAGTCCAGTTGTTAGAGGTTGAACCTGCTCCTCAAAGAACGTCAGGGCTTCTGATGCTGTAAAACGCCTTGAAATGTTCCTCGTCGTCATCATGTCGAAAAGGGGTGCTAACATAGGCGCCGAGGCCGTAAGGTGCTGTACAATAGTCAGATCATGGTGACATAGAAATGGCAGTAAAGATATCGATTCACCTGGAATTCTTTGCAAAAGAAAACACCCAGCATTCCCACGTCAAATGCAAATGGATCAAAATCAACTTCCCCCTGGTGAGTGTCGTCTGGACGTTGTGACGGGTAGGTATGGAAAGAGATATCGCTAGGAAGTCGACATTCATCGATTCGTGATGATGTCGGAAACATAGTTGAATGACTAAAGTCAAACAACGCATACGTCAATTTCCCCTGGGTACGCAAAGATGCGCGATGGGGGTTGAATCCGTCATTGTCATGTCTATCGACATGGTTGACGAGTATATTCTCCATCTTAATATCCTGTACATCATTGAATTGTGTTGTTATGTACTAAAAAGTAAAGACGTACTCCATGAACTATCCTTAGTGAATGAAGATACTTTAATCCCTGATAAGACGGTCATGGACTGTTTATAATGATAAGCTTGATTACCCAACCTTTAAAAGACAGCGGATAAAGTGGTACACTTCTTTCATATTACTGTAGCTTGGTTCCAGGGGATTCGATCCCCATCTGGGTGTTTCGAGGGGTTCGCGTCGTAAACCGTTAAAAAACAACAAAGACACGAACCGAGGCATAATAGCAAGCCAATGACCCTCGCAAGGGAGTATGTCAAGGATGGGCATTACATTCTGAAAGTCATCCACCGACGTTGGCACACTTTGATTCTGAAGATGTTTGAGGATACGATATTCCTCGCTCCCGAACAATATCGCCTTCAAGGCGACATGCCTTCCCTGAGAGTCTTGAGCGTATCCAACTATTGCCTATACCAGAGCTAAATATCAAAAAGATTGAAAAGAAAAAGAACGAAACACACTCTGTCGCCTGTATTTGCACTTAAAGGTGGCCGTGCATTGTCCACTGGCCCTACATGATGGGCGTAAGGAAAAGATGTGTCTTGCTGACGAGCTTCAGGTGGAAAAACTGTGTCCGAAGGTTCGCCCCAAGTATGATACACCCGCTGATACAAAGAATAGCCTTGGTTCGATATCCAAGACTTAAGAGGCGCTGAGTCCCACCAGGCAATTCGCCGCTCAACGAGTTCGCAAAAGCCATCATCTAGTCCATCTAGCATTGTTGGTAGGACAGAATCAAGGCTATCTTGGCAATGAGCGGGAGATCCTGGTTGCGTAGAATCTGTGTTGTCTGCCGCAGACGTGGCGGACATTTTAACTCAAGTCCGAAGAGGATACTAAATGTCTGTAGGGGGTTTTATTCCCGCTACTTTAGTAGTGGGTTCTTTCGTCCCTGAAGAAATGAGGGGATTTCTCAACGTCTGACAATTGATCACGTGCCCCTTTATTTTTCACTTCTCCGCGCTCTCATTTGACACCCCCTGTCTCAGTTTTCAGTCCAGCGCCCCCGATATTAACCTCCCAGCCCATCCCTCATTTCCCACACTGCGAACATTTATACCCTTGTCCTACCTGTTTCCCACCGGATCGTGATCCATCCGAAACCACGTATGTTTCACGTTACCCTATTTTTCTTCCCGTGTCTCTTAACAAATATTTAAATGCCAATAGTTTCTCTGTTTCATAAACATGAGCGCTCTCCTGGAGTCTAGTCTTGTCTCTATTGCTTTCGACTCGTAAGGTTGTGAAATGATTCTGCTAGAAACAATCACAGCGTGTAACTTGGTTCGTTGTCTGCCAGTCTTATATTATCTTATTTGCCACAGATACTCAGCAGTAAGTCAATTTTTTTGTTTTTAATAACGTGCTAATTGTGTCAAAAACAAATTAAGGATGGTATACTGTGTCAAGGTGGAGGAACGGCATGGTTAAACTTACTTGACCAAACTTTGTGTCTTGTTGGAAGACAGGCCCTTTTTGCATTACAAAAGGACTTCACGTGGCATTGGCTCAATGAGTCTGGGGTGATAGGCTATATGACCTCTTTTGCATGTGAGATGGGCAGAGAGATCATTAGAGCATGGGTCTTGGGTAATTCATGCAAAGATCGTTATTGTTGCATGGAAGCTTTGACAGGGTGGAAATTGTTTTGGAACCAATTGTTGTGTGTTGAGTGTGGTGTATATTGCCAGGCCACTCATCGGTGCAACTGTCATTGTGTCTGGAACTTGCTACTAATGTTGTTTGGGCTCATAAATTGGGATACACTTGCAATGCTTGACACAGATATGGTGTAACAAATAGTGATTTGAATACTTTTGCTTGGACAGTTTTACTTTATGTGTCTGTTATTCCTGTATTTGAAATGGACCACTTTGTTTTCTCTGTCATAGCGGGCTCTGCATCCCAAGGGGGCACCTATCAATGATTCAACAGCCTAAGAGTTGTATCTTGTGCTCTGCATAGCCTACTGCTGCTGCAGTGGTGGCTGCCCCATGGTGGGAGCTGTGGCCTAAGAACCATGAAGAGTCAATGCCACAATGCAAGAGGTGTTGCTTGAGCTTGGAGATAAAGATGTCATGGGAGAGAGGGGAACCATCTGAGTTTGTGAACAGCGGAGCATTGTATGGTTTCTGATTGACTAAGAAAAGGTTGTGAAGAGCTGAGATGGGGCAGGTAGGTGAATTGGGAGGAGCTCTTGCTATTAGGATGGAGACACCTTTTTGGAATGGATTAGTTTTTGATGTGGGAAGGTCAATTCTGACATGAGAAGGAGATTTGAAGGAAGGAAGAAATGTAATGCATCCACATGTGAGGTGGGATATGGGGCTAAACCTTTTGCCTCAGTTGAGTATAAACTCTTCACATAGTAGAAATCCAGCCCACACCATCTTAAATGCTGTGTCAAAGGATGCTTTAAAAGGATTTGAGGTGTCTCCCACTACTGACATGAGCTTTTGGAGGATTTCAAGTGTGATGGGTTGCTTAGGGTTGCGTTCTTGCTCACCATAATACTGTTTAATCCCATGAATGACTCATCATACAGTTTCAGATTTGCAAGCACTGAATGAGAGACCCTCATCAACATGGAAGGAATGAATGGCTGAGAGGTAGCCTTTAATGGTCTTGGGCTAGAGGGCTCAATTACTGAGAGAGCATATCCACTCAATAATGGCATGGTCCATGGCAGGGAGGTAGCAGCCTGGCTCACCGAGCATGCTTAGGTTGAGCTGGCAGAAGTCAATGTAAGACTTTTGCCCAGTTGAATAGGTTTTTATAGTACTGGTGGCCAGTCCATGCCACAAGTAGAAGGCTACTCAAGGCAAGAGGTTAGCATGTGCTTCATACCAATGAGGTGGGATTTCTGAGACAAGGGTGTGCAAGAAAGCTCTGGTGCAAGCTGGAATAACCTGTCATACTGAAAATGGGAGGCTGCATCAGCAAGCATGTTCTCTTCAGATGGAATCCATACAGAAGAAAAAGAAAATTTGAGACAAGCTGTGAGGATGGTTATGGTTCTTAAGCCCTGCATGCACTGGACTGAGTTCACTGTTTCAGAATTGAGCCAAGCTATGACTGCTGAGTTGTCACAGAAGAAAGTAATATGGGAGCCAGTCCATGTATCCCCCTAGCACAAGGTCAAATATAGGACAGTGAATATTTTCTTGAACTGGATGTCGCAGCTCCAAAAATGACAAGGAACCTGTGCCAAGAACTACTGTTGTGAGATAACACCACTAAGGCCCTTGTGCCTGCTTGCATCCATATGGACTGATATCAACAGCCATGATGGATATATGAGCATGATACTGCTCCACATCTTGCTAAATGTACACCACCAGCAAATGTTAGATGGCAGATTTGGGAATGTGGCAAATTGAGAAAGGTGACTTAAAAGAAGAGGAGAAGTCAAACAGGTGATGGATGAATGTGCAGGACCTGTAAGGGCAATTTTCAGAGGTTGTGGCTAACCACACAACTGGCAGAGGAGAATCCAAAGTATATTAGAGGTAAATATAACAAGGATAGTAAGTAGTCAATCACCTGGCAGAGGGGAATCCAAAGAGAACAAGTCTAAGATTCCCCAGAGCTAAGAGTCCAAAAATAGTGTTAAAAGTCACGTGGCCCAATTATGTAAGAGGCTGCTGGGGTGGGTGCTTTGTCAGCAGCTGCTAGGACAAACACTTACAAAGCACACAGCCACCAGCCAACCCAGACTAAAGGTAAGTAAATCAATAGAATAAATGTAAGTGTGGAGACACTGGGAAGAAGAGATGAGAAAAGAAAAAAGGAAGAGAGAAGGAGAGAAAGGAGAGAAAAAGGAGTGTTCTCTGACATCACCCCTGTTCACCCATTGCTTTCTTAAAAATTCTCTGGTACCTCCTCTGGTACCTCCTCCGGAACGTCCTCGTTTGATGCTTTCCCAGAAAGCTCCTTTGTGGGGGCTATGTTGGGAGAGGGGACCTCTGCTATGTCCCAGGTGGCCAGGAGCTGCAGGAAAAGCTCCTCCTGTTTCTTGGGGGCCAAGTAGCAAACCTTGAGTCCTAGGAGGCACCTCCAAGCAAAGTGTCCTGGGGTGCTACAATGCCAGCACTGTAGTGGCAGTCCCAAGTGTTGCTGGGATGCATCCACATCCATTGGGGCTCCCAGGAGCAGGGTCGGATGCAGGAGGGGTGTTGGAAGTGGTGGAGTGGGGATGGGAAACATTTGGAAATGGGGGAGGAGGGCCTGGGACTTTACATGGGGGGCAGGGATAGCAGCTTGTTGGAGATCTCGCTTGAGCTCCATAAGCTGCCACTGGTCTCTAGCCACCAAATACCACGATGTGATGTGGCTGTTGGAAGGGCGTCCCTCCATGAGGTTGTCCATGCATTCCATTAGAGCAGAGTGGAGGTCTTCCTGGAAGGTTAAACAGAGTTGGAAGCCATTGGGGTACTTGGCCTGCTCTACTAAAGCCCAGAACAAGTTGATGTACTCATCCAGGGACCGCTTCTCCTGTCTGTACTATTCCTAATCACAAAGGATTAGCGCTGCAGCTTTGGTGGAGTTCCAGGAAAAGAACTCATCCTAAAACTCCTGTTCAAACTCAGCCCAGTCTCTAAACCCTGCGACGCTACCAGGGCATTGGAAAACCCTCATTGCATAGGTGGCTGCCCATCTGGACTTTATGTAGGACAGGACCCATGCAATCTTCAACTTGTCAGAGAGGAAGTCATCCCTGCAAAGCTGGATATAGGTGACACACGATTAGAGGAAGCGCTTCCTGGATACATGGTCCCCATCATACATATCCAGGAGCACTTATTGGTACATTCCTGTACCCCTGGGGCTGGCCCCAGGGTGGAAAACTGAGGGATTAGTAGTGGAGAAGCAGAGGTTGCCACCTGAGTAATGGGGAGGTGCTCTAGGAGCACCCAGAGGGAGTCAGAAATAGTTTTGGTAGTTTGATGGAGGGTAGAGAGTTTAGAAGTGTGGTGGGCTAGGGCAGTTTGGATGAGGTGCATCTGAGTTTCTACTTGGAGCAAGTGGGTCCAGGCATTGTCCTGTGGGGCCAGAGCATCCAAGGGAGGATCTGGAGGGGCAGGCTGAGGCATAGAAAACACAGGGGCTTAAGTCTGGTGGAGAGGTGACCAATAGAGACCAGGATTTTTTGGTGAGCTATAGGGGGGCCTCTAGACCATAGTTAGGAGACTTGTTCTGCTGTAAGGATGACCTTGGGAGGTTGTGGTTAACCACACAACTGGCAGAGGGGAATCTAAAGTATATTAGAGGTAAATATAACAAGAATAGTAAGTAGTTTATCACCTGGCAGAGGAGAATCCAAAGAGAACAAGTCTAAGATTCCCCAAAGCCAAGGATCCAAAAATAGTGTTAAAAGTCATGTAGCCCAATTATGTAAGAGGCCACTGGGGCGGGTGCTTTGTCAGTAGCTGCTAGGACAAATGCTTACAAAGCACACAGCCACCAGCCAACTCGTAGTTGGCTAGGGCTTGTGCTTTGTCAGCAGCTGCTAGGACAAATGCTTACAAAGCACACAGCCACCAGCCAACCCGGACTAAAGGTAAGTAGATTGATAGAATAAATGTAAGTGTGGAGATACCAGAAAGAAGAGATGAGAAAAGGAAAAAAGAAGAGAGAAGGAGAGGAAAGGAAGTGTCACCTGACAGGACTGCAGTATAACTTGGGACACAAACTGCAGAAACCTCATAAGTTCTTGCAGTTCAAGAAGAGAGCATATTCTTTTGGATGCCCAAGTAACCAGTAATTCTTCCAGGAATGCCATCTTTTCTATTGGCAGCCATGCTTCCATCCTCTCAGAGTCAATTTCCAGCCCAAGAAACTCAAGCATGGTGGATGGCCAGATTGTTTTTGAATCTTGGAAGGAGAGCCCCAGCTCCCTTCCAAGGCCCAAGACTGATTTGACAGCAGCAATGGATGGCAAGAAGAGCAATAGTGGGAAAAACAGCAAGAGGAAATTGTCTAAATAGTGACAGAGGTGTGCTGGTATGTAGCATTGTATAATCCAGTGCAAAGCCTCAGCAAAGAGGTTAAAAATATAGGGTGCAGACTTCAGACCAAAAGCCAGTACTGTGAGATAATAAATTCTCAAGCCTCATTTGAAGCCCAGAAGGTGCCAGTCTTCGGGCCACACAGGGATGTGACAGAAAGCATCTTTTAAGTCAAGCTTAGCCATTAATGTGCCATGGCCAAGATGCCAAAGGTCATCCAGAGCTTTTGCAAACATGTCATAAGCAATGTGGCCTTTACTGTTCAGGATACCATCATTGACTGAAGTTCCTTCTGGCCAAAACAAGTGGTTGATTAGGCATAGTTTCCCTGGTTTTCTCTTGTGGCTCACTGATCCCAGCAGCAAGCAGCAAAAATCTGAGAAAGGAGGGGAGACAAAAGGTCCCATGGAATGAAACTGTTCAATTAGAGACTGAATAGAGACCTTGACAAATTCTTTATTCTTAATTGCAGATTTGAGGTTGATGCATGATTAATAGTGTTTCTCACCCAAGAATCCAATAGCAGCACCAAACTGAATTATATTGAGTAATGTGGATACAAATGTAGGATCTGGATAGTCATGGAGGTAGTAATGCCAAGCATCAATCATGAGGGGGGAGGAGACTGTAGATGAGGATGGGGGATGAAGTTTTGTGGAATTACAATAAGGATTAGTGTTGGAATGTGTTGGCAGCAGTGGACCTGGAGAGAAGAGGTGGGAGTTTGGAAAGTTAGGTGCAAAGTCTGGGGAAAAAGATGGGGAAGGCAAGGTGGGGGAAGAAGATGAAACTATGACTAGAGATAGAACTTGAGTGGCAGGCTGTGTGCCCACCATGATGTGCCTTCAGGTTTTTTTACAATCCTTCTCTGTGTGGTCCTTGGCTCTGCATCTGCAACATTTATGGACATGACCATTGGGGCAGGGAGAAGTGGTGCACATGCCCTTGTTACTATCATGTGTCATGGATTGCAAAATGACAGAGAGTTGCAAAATGTGGTTTTTTAAGAGATCACAACACCCTTATATCTGATCCTCTTCAATCTTAATAAACATATATACATATACTTTGGATTTCAAATTTGGTGTGAATTAAGCTTCATGTTGCATTGAAATTGCTTGATCATTGAGCAAAATTTTGCAATTCCTGGAAAGATTGTTCTCAGTCTTGATTTCTAGCCTTCATTTTGGCTCAAGCTTCTGAGCACAGTCTGAATATAGCATAAAAAAAGCTCTGGCCAAGTTTTTAGGTCTCTCATGCCCTTAGGAGGAATATAAAGGCTGGACTTATGTTTTGCATGACACTATGTGATTTCTATTTGATGATAATTTGAAGTCCACTTTAATGCTAAATACTGTTGCATTGTGGTTGTTGATTCAAGTTCAACTTTGAAGTTCTCAAATCTGTGGTCTATATACTTCATAGTGCATGTCCAAACAGCACCTCCTCAATACTAGAATTAATGAACTCATTCAAAAGGCTGTTACCACCCTTCATTCCCAAGAAACCCCTATATCTCAAGAGTCATTGCTGACATCAAGAAGTGCACTGGTCATGAACTTCCTTACCACACTGTTTGTCATTGTTTCTGTGGGCTATCTCACCCTGCACAGGAGGCTCATCAGGATCAACAACTCCTCTCACTTAAAGCTGAGTGAGTTCTTGTTGATTGGATCATATTCTTATCAGACACTTTCCATCCACTCACAAAACAGACAATTCAAAAAAAGGCTGAGATACTTTGTGGGAAGAAACCCAGTAAATCCTGGATCCCATGCTTTCTTAAACAATGGCCAGAAATTCAACTTGGAAGGCCTTCAGGTCTTGATCCTAAACATGAAAAGGCTTTTAACAGACCTGTTGTTGGTCATCACTTTGACAAACTCCTTGAAATCATTACTATTCACCAGATCCCCAACAGGAACATTTATAATATAAACAAAAAGGGATGTCAGAGAGGGGGTGGATGCAGAGGTTCTGGGAAGAAGTGCTTTGTACCATGCACCAGACATCTGAAGTACAAATCACATAGCACTAATCTTGAGCTCATCACAATCATCAAATGCATCTGTGCTGATGGGACATTCCTTCTCCCTGATTTGTCTTTTCAGGCAAAGAGTTCTCACCTGAATAGTTCAAGGTTGATCCTGACATCAGCATTTTTATATCAGAAAATGGGGGACTGATGATTTCTTGTGCAAGGAATGGCTTGAGAAGTCATTCATTCCTCAAACAGAATACATCACATAAACCAATCCTCCTCATTTATAATGGCCATGGCTCATACAATACACTCAATATCATTAGGCTTTCATGCAATCACAATTATCTTGTACTGCCTTCCACCTCATACCACTCACAAACTCCAACCACTTGATGTTGGGGTGTTTGGCCCATTTGCTCATGCATGGATTGATTATTGCAAAGACATTGTTGCTGAGACAGGGGAAGAAATGCCACATGAAGATTTTGTCAAGGGGTACATCAATGTCTATAAACAAACATTCAAAGAGTCAACAATTGTTAGTGCATGGAGAAAAAGTAGCTGCTGGCCTGTTAATCCAAGTGTCTTCAGTGATGAAGATTTTGCACTGGGCATTGTCACATCCACTATTGCAAGCAGTGTACCAAGCTCATATCCTGTTCCTGCCCCTCTTTCAAATTATAATTCCAACATATCAGACTCAGAATCTGATGGATCCAGTTCTAATTCTGATTCTGAAAACAATAGCCATGAGTCAATCTCTGAGGAATGTTCAGTCCAAAAACAACAATGCACAAACATTGTTGAACATTCATCACCAGAATCTGCTCACACAACTCTTGCATCTCATTACTTGCCAAACTCTATGATTTTCCTCTCCATTGCACAAAACATCCCTCCTCACATGTTCTACAAAGCACGAGCATCTTTGACATCACATTTGAAGTCAACAAATAATTGAAATCAATCAACATTTAAAAAATGAGAACCTGTATGTGGCAAAGAATTGAGGAACTCAAAACATGCCTTGCATGTGCTGAGGCACATTGTGCCTTTGCATATTCCAAGCTCCAAGACCTCAAAAAGAAGCTCAACCAGCAGAGCAAGAAAGCGAGCAAGCGACAGATGGCTTAATTCTGATGAGGGACTGAGACTTGCAGAGGAGGCTGCAGCTGTGAAGGCTGCAGAGGAGCAGAGGAAAAGGGAGGCCCAAGAACAGTGCACAGCAAAGGAAGCTGAGAGGGAAGAATTGCACAGACAGAGGAATCCAAATGAGCCTTTTACTGGTACATTAAGTTCAAAATCAAAGCTTAACCTACTGGACATTGCACAGGCTCTTGGGCTTACAATCAATGGCCAGAAGAAGGCCTTTTTGGCCAGGATCAATGTTCACTTTGATGGGCACCCCCATCTTCACAAGAACCTCTGGTTCAAAGGCCTGTTTAACTGATCTTGACAAAGGCCAGCTGTTCAAACCAATGAAAATCAAGCTCCTTTCAGATCAGTGCTGCCACCACCAGTCTTTATGACTACACCTGCCTTTTCAGCCCTCCTTGTCACAAACATTGTCAACTCACTTTACTTGCAAACTAATCACCATGTACTATTCTCTTCATTACCACCATCAGGTAATTGTTATAATGCCTAATTTTTCATTTACAAATTATAACCTTGAGTTGTTTACTATGTATTGTATATACAATTACATATGTATCTCTTTGCAAAATTGTGTATAATCTCATAATCTTGACCTGATTGATTCTGTGCTCAACATCCACAAACATTTGCCAAAGGGGAGATACAATCAGCAGCATGACAAACTGTGACAAAAGTTTTGCAACTCCCTGTTTTTGCATCCTGGACATCTGGCTTCCTTCTAAGAGAATTAAACACCACTCTTCCACAAAACTAAAGTTATATATCTCTAGTAAAAATACTAGCCTACTGATATCTGAAGTTCAATCAGAAAAAGGTGGGCCCAATATGCTGCAAACATCAATTTTGCAGAAAACTTTGCAATACCCTGTCGGTGATAGTATAGGCAAAGCACAGAGCTTATGTCCTGATCACGCTTTCCTGTAGACTTGCAAGAAGTGCTCAGAGCATATGCGTTTCCCAAACAAAATTCTGTCAGAAGCAGATTGTCAGGCTTGGACCAGCCTGTGTAGGAACCAGCTAGCATCTCTTGGTGGCAGTTGAGGTGAAAGTGAATGTGGTACTGAAGGACTGCTGCCCATTCATATTTCTGGTTAAAATTTGCAAGATGGAAGAGGTATCTAGCTGTGCTGTGACCAGTTACAAAAGTGGCATGTGCATCACCTGAAGAGGCTGCAAATGCTTGGAGAATAGAGAAGTAGGTTGACAAGGGGATGAGGAAATGTGGAACACAGGATAGTCCTTGGCACTAGTAATACAAGAGCCACTGGAGTCCATGCGCTCCATGTTCATATGCTGAAACTTAGATGTGGGATTGAGTTTGTACAGATCTATGGGGCAGAACTTGTGCCATGCAATATCCAGCAATATGCTTGTCTTGATAGCAGGAAATAATGCAGGTAGTGACTTACCAGCAGAGGATTAATCTGTTGAAATGCTGGGAATGAAGGTGGGGGGTTGACTTGGGCTGCAAGGGGTACTGTGAGACTTGGTGACTGGCTCACCAGAGCAGCAAAAGCATGAAGCATGGTCATAATACCAGCGAGTGTGGTGTTGCTGTTCTGCATTGGCAGGGGATCCTGCAGCTGGGATTCAAAAGAATCTGGGCTGGGTTCCTGCTGATAAAGTTCAGGCATTGCTAGAAGCAGAGTTGACAATGGCATGAGTGAAGGGAGATGCAATGATAGAGGCAATGATAGAGGGGGAGATGGTGATTGATGGTAGCTTGCTGGGGCAAATTGACCATTTGGAAGGTGAAGACAATCTGATGTGCACATGGTGCCTGCTGAGAAATGTGTTCTGCAGAAAGAAAAAGCCAAGTCCAGTCGACCAAGAAGCTCTATGTCAGTGGGGAGAAGGATGCAGGACATGAGTACTAAACCAACCTGATGAGCTCTATGTCAGTGGAGAGAAGGATGCAGGATGAGGATGTAATAAATGGTAGGTAGAACTATATATGAAGTCCAAAAAACAATGGGACCATTGTTGCTACTGTAACAATGAGATGTGATATGACAAGGGTGGACACATTGCATATTGCATGATTGAGCAAGGGTTGTGTTTGCTTACACAGACATTGATCAAAGGTTTTTGATTGTCACACTTTTGATTCAAGCTGGTTGATATGCAATTTCAGGTTTGAGGAGTGTTTTAACTTTGACAGTTTTCATGTGTGATGCGGGAAAGAATGTCTTTCTTGAGTCCTGATGTTCTCAAGAGCCAGCTTTCTTGAGAGAGGAAAAAGCCAAAACTCAAGCCAGAGCTGTAAAGTCACAAAGAGCCAGAAGTTCAAAAGGGACTAGATGAGTATGGGCCAAATGAAGGAGGAAAGAGAGGTGAAGAATGCACATGGGGTTGCTGTCAATGTACAGCTTGTAGGAATCACTGCACCACTTTTCCAGAAGCTGTATCTCATAGTTTGAGTATCCTGCAGCAGCATGAATGAATGAATGAATGAATGAGTCATTTTATTTACTTCAAGACCTATTTTTGCATAATTTGCACATGAGCTATAGCATCCTAGGTCCTACAGTACAGTAAAGGGTGGTAATTATGGACACTTCCAATAGGTACTCTGGCCAGACACCTTTTCAAGTGTGCTGGTCATGCCTCATAGCTACTTTACTACAATTTGAACTTAAGCCAGGTTCATACTATCTTCCCCCATATTAACTCCCCTACCCATCTGCCACTAACATGCTGTCCCAATTTCTAAACTCCTTTTACTCTCCGCAATGCTTGCTGTTGCTTGGTTGGTGTAGGGCTGTAACCCAATTGCTGCAGCTCACAGCTCCCTCTAGCTGAACAGCCAGTGAAGATCTCACAACAAACCCCCCTCCTGCACCTGGATGGTATCTTCCAGAGATCAATCCTGAGATTTGGAACCTGTGACAGAATGGGCCAGTGAGGCCAGCAAGTGACAGACATACTGCACCATTTAGGCTAAGTACCTGATCAAACTTTTGCCAAGCCACAACCTCAACAGCCATGCCATTACCCATCCAATGGACCACACATTGCATTGGCAGCCTGATTGAACTATTGACACCTTCTTTTCCCACCCACCCATACTAGAACATGCTTGGTCCATAGGTTGGTCCCTCCCAATTGCTGTATTTGGTATTCCCTGAGGGCTTTTGAACCAAGACTCTTCCAAATCTGTCATGATCTGCAGGACCAGATCCCTCCCAAATCTGCCCTGCAACCCTCCCTTTTTCTGATTGGACAGGAGTGCAGTAGTCACATTGCTTCATCAAGTCACATGCTGATTAGTTGCTCATTATGGCCTGCACAACAAAGCCTTCCTAGTCAGACACATGGAAGCAGTAGCTTCCTGGTGGCGTTGAAGAACCCATGTGGTGTCTAAAGTATTTTCCACACTGGTGCAGTTTGAACCAAAGCTCTCCCCACTTGAGGATTATGTAATCCCCTTGGAGACACAATAGTGTCAGCTGAGCCATCATGCCCTATCCTGCAGCAGCAGCAGCTGATGCAGCTCCCCACTGAAAGCTGTGACCTGCATAGCAGCTAGAGTCAAGGCTTGTGAGTGACAGCACTTCCCTAATTGACTTGATGAAGTAGTCATAGCTGAGGGCTTTGCTATCCAGTTGCTCAAACAAAGGAGTGTTGCTACTGCATGGGAGTTCTGAAAAAGGCTTTGAGTGCTGTGATGGGACATGTAGGGTGGCTGGGAGCCACAGTGACAACAATTGTAACTCCTTTCCAGAAGGGATCAGTTTTGAACACAGGTAAGGTGAGTCTGACATGTGTGGTGTGCTCAAGAGAGGGGACAAACTGCACTGCACTGCATGAAAGATTGAGACTAGCACTGTATTTGCTGCTCTTCTCAACTGTGAATTCTCTGCTGCAAAGCAGCTCTGAGTACACCAGACAACATGCTGCATAGCTCAAAGTGTGGCCTAGTGTGGTGCTAGGCTTGAAACCTGCCAGGAGAAAAATGAGGATGGGCAGAGTGATGGGCTGGACCAGCTTGCAGTCCAGCTTGCTGTGATAGTGCTTGATCCTGTGGATGATGCACTGGACAAGTGGAGATTCAAGGAGAAAGAGAGGTTGGTGTTGACACAAAGTGAGCGAATGGCTGCCAAATATGCTTCAATGGTTTTGGGCTGAACTCTGCTGCTGAAGCTCCCAACCCATGAAAGGATGGCAGGTTGAGAGGCCAGAAGGATTGAGCTGTCAGGGTTATATAGGTTGTTGAGCTAGACATGAAGGATGACTGCCATTGGCCTATTGAGTAGGTGTGCCTGGTGCTGGCCCCAAGTCCATGAAGGTATTCAGAGGTGCTTCAAGGCTGGTTTAAGCAATGGAATTTTCAGTAGAACCTAACCACTCAAATGAATAAGAGAAATCAATGCAGCAGGCCAAGGCTACCAATTGCTGCATGAGTTTTATTGCAGGCATGGATCTGATTATCTTGTTGCAGATCATGTTAAACACCACATTATTGTTGACATGGAAGACCACATGGAGTCTGCAGAGTGAGTCCCCCCAGCAAAGGACAGCATAAATGACAGCAAACATTTCCTTTGCTTGAATGTGCTCATGGCAAAGGTGGTGGGAGCAGTGAGCAAAAAACCAATCTGATCCAAAGTGGCCTCCTAAGCCTTTTGCACCACTTGCATCAGTGAAGATGTTCACCATCTGCCTCATTAGTGTGATGAGGTGGATGCCATTCTATTTGGGCACTACTAATGACCACCATTTGATGTCCTTGCATGTGGCTTTGGAGATGTGGTGCAAGGTGAAGGGGGTCCTTGGGAATGATGCTGCTAAGTCATAGAGGCCTCTCAGGAATGCTCTCACCATGGAAATCACCTGGGACATAAATTGGAAAAAACCCATGAGTTCTTCCAAATCACAAAGCATGCATTGCTGTTGCTTTAGCTATATGGATATGAGCTCTTGGAGGTAAGTGAGCTTGTCCCAAGGGAGGTGGATTTCCATTGCAATTGAGTCAAGTTTCAGTCCAAGGAACTCAATGAATGTGTCAGGTATGACTACCTTTGAGGGCTGAAAGGTGAGGCCAAGGTGGTTGGTGAGTGTAAGGGCCCAAGAAAATAAGCTGTTGACAAGAGTGCAAGTGGTCTTGGGGGTGAAGATCCCCAAGAAGTCATCAAGGTAGTGCCATATGCAGACCAGGACATTGCACTGCAGAATTCAGTGCAGTGCTTCTATAAAGAGGTTGAATACATAGGGCACAGAGCAAGCACCAAAAGTGAGGACAACATTGAAGTAGAGATTTCCTTGCCACTTGAAGCCAAGGAGCAGCCAGTTGTTGATGCAGACTAGTATGTGGTGGAAAGCAGATTCCAAATTGAGCTTGAGCATCAGGGAGCCAGGCTCTGATGCAATGAGGTTATGTACCATGGAATCCACCATGTCATAAGTGATTGAGGCCTCTGTATCTGGTATTCCGTTATTAACCAAGCTGCCTTCAGGCCATGACAGATGGTGAATGCACTGGATTTTAGCTGATCACTTGCAAGTGACTGCCCCAATGGGTGACATGTGGAAATTTGTGAATGGGGCTGTGTTGAACAGGCCATGAGTGTGGCCATTGGCCACCTGGGCAGCAATGTTATGAGAGAGTGTTTCAATGGTGGAAGGTTCAGATGTTGTGGATTCAAGGTTAACACTAGATCAATCACCTGTGAAGCTGATTTTTGCTTCAAAACATATTATTCAAGTAATAGTAGATACAAGTAAAGAGTCAGGGTATCCTCAGAAATAGAATTTCTATGCTGCTTTGTTGAGAGTGGAGTGAACACATGGGGGCTGCAATGCAACAATGAGAGGGTCATTGGTGCATGATGTGGTGTTGGGGCAGGCTGGAGATATGGAAAGAGAGGGATTGAGAGGAAGCAGATAAGCAGAGCTGATGGACAAGATATGAGTACTGTAGTACTTAGTTAGAGTAATACTAATAGTTCTGGGGATTTCTTGAAGACTTAGAAAATCCACTTCCAATTCCACACTGATGTTTTGAAAGATGCTTGTATATTGAGGTGGTTTACTTCCAAAATATTTCTATTCTGAATGTAGAGGTGTTTCAACAAACTCCAGCCTAAGTGATTTACTCTCTGAGAACCACTGAGCCTTTGCCTATCAATTGCCTGTCTATTTGCTACTCTACTTGGGCTATTTATACCTCTTTCTACAGTGCACAGACCACTTTCTCCACCTGACTTTTGGTTTCAGACTTTCCATTATTTCCAACATATAACTGTTATCCCATTTGGATGCCTGTTTTGGTGCCACAAGCTAGTTTCTTGTGCCATCATTCTTCTTTTCTATTCTTAGCTTCTGCTTCCCCATTTATCTCTTCCTCTTTTGTATTCTTCTATTTATAGGTTTCTGTTTCTCCTTTTGGCTCTTCCCTCCATTTATCTTCTTCCATTCATCTTCTTTTTGTATTCTTCCATTCATCCTCCCTTTATCTCCTTTCAGCCAATATCCCAATCTGGTTATTCTTAGATCAGATCTCCCTTTGATCTAGATCCTGCCAGATTGATGCCATTCTGGTGCTTTTGCCAGTCCCATGCTTCTCTCCCATTACAGTAGTTGGACCATTATTGAGTGTATAGCCTAGTATAGTCCTTGTTCCAGTCTGTTCCATATTTCTTTTGGTGTATCTTAGGGAGATATTGTTGCTGGAACTTGTTTTACCAGGAGGCTTACAGTTTTCAGCCTTAATGGATGTTTATTTTGACTTCTGGTGTTTGTTATGTCCTGGATGGTGTGGCAACATTGTATTAGTACTGGGGGGTTGGATTTAGCAAGCATCAAGATGACAGCTCACCTAGCCTTCAGCATAATCCTTGTGCTGATGCTTGCCATGATCAGCAAGCTTTAGAAGATGGGCTGTGTAGCAGTAAAATGCTCCTGTGGCCACCATGTTGTTAACATAGAAGGCCAAAATGTTAAAGTACACTTGGAGGAGAATGAGAACTGTGAAGGGGGACTTGTAGTCCTTCACCATGCAATGGCTAACCTTGAATTGATTGGTAGTGCAATTGAAGATGTATGTGATTTCTTTTTCCCAGTTTGTAGAGTCAAGTTTGTGCAGATCCATGGCTTTGAACTTGTGTGTAATGATAGCCATGATTACTGCCACATCAATGTCCAGGAACTGGGGGTAAAGAGAGATGTATGGGGAGGACATACCATTGATTCTGGCACCTAGGATCAAGAGGATGAAAGGGGAGATCAGCTGAGGCAGTGCAGCTAGTGCTGTCTGCTGAGAGGCCACCAGAGGTGAGGGCTGTGCAGAGCTGTTTGTCATGCTAGAGATGGTTGTGAGCAGCTCAGTCATCATGGTATGAAGTTGTGAATGGGATGCATGGAGTGCTACAAATTTCTCAATTAATACTGTTGGTTTAGCTGACAACACATTGGTAGAGGGTTCTGCAGGTAGTGGAGTTGCTTGAGTGAAACAGCCATCTGGTGCTCTCAAAGGCTGCAAGGCATGCACAAGGGTTGAGCTGCCTAGTACTTTTGAGGCATAAAGGTACATGACAAAAAGATGTGCGATGTAATGTGAGCATAGTACTGATCAAGTGAGCACTGTGAGTGCAGTGTGAGTCAATATGTAAATACATTTTAAGGAGGCTTACCTGTGAGCACAGTGTGAGTTAATGGGGTCATCTCTGGCTACACTTGCTAGTAATATACATAATGTAACAATGGGAGAAAGGAATAGTGAATGTGAAGAGAATGTGATATGCTGAAGGAAACAAAGAGACAAAGCCAGTGACTTAATCTGTGCCCAAATTAACTCTGGCCAACCCCTCCATTCCTATTTGCCCAATCCAAAAACAAAATTCTGGGGGCTCCTTGAATCTGTACCACCACTATGGTCGGAGTCTGAAATATGCCAAAAACAGATGACAAAAAACCCTAGACTCTGGAGCAGTAAATTGCTAGGAAAGGGCTATAGGAGGTTGTCAGACACAAATAGATTGGGAGATAACCACATCCCTCCATTCCTCCACATGTAAAGGTAGATAAAATTCAGCCAACTCATGCCAAAAAGAGAAAGGAAAATCTGAAATAAAGCCACCTGAGACTGGAGAATCTTGAAAAGTGAGACATAGCAAAACTCCCCATAAAAAACAACTGAAACAACCCCAATAAGACATGAAAAAATATGAGAGAGATACATGAACAAATGAATACCTAATATGCTGCAAAGACCAGAAGTAGAAAAACAACAACACTGGAGCACAGACAAGGGCAGGAACAATTAGGACCTGATGAACACCAAGCAAAAGATAAAAACCCAACCAAAAATGAGATGTGGCTCAAAAAATATAAGAATGCCTGGATTGAAACAAATCAAACTAAGACACTCAAAAACCAAGGAACAGAGCAGGATATAACCAATGTGAAAGACATGGAAAATCCACAAAGATAATGGAAAACCATGCAAAGAGGAAGGGACCCAGCAGAGAAATACCACAAGGAAGTCAATCCAAAAATATAAAAGTGACCAGAGGACTGGCAACAACAGAAAGGAGACAAACCTAACTAAGCAATAAATAAATACAAGCATTGATAGATAGCACTACAGTGGTGAAGAAATAATATGAACAAAGGAGCAATAGTAAGACAAGAAAATCAAACAAATGACATATAGAAAAGAAAACCAGAAAGAAGAATGAGTATAAAAGGAATGAGACAAGAAAAGCATGGACCCATCTCCCCAAACCATGTCAGAGCAGACATCCCTGAAAAGGAGGGCAACACAGGAAGCAGCAAGATCACCAGACCCAAAAACAAGGACAACAGAACTGCCAACCAACAATGAGGCACCCTCCAAGGACATAACCTCACAGAATAAAAATGACAACACTAACAAATTAAATAGACCCATAACCCCTGACAATGGTGACACCCACCAGAAGCCACCAGAAACACCAAGCAACTATGTCCTAAAAATCCTGCCAAACAAGGTGAAGAAGCTAGATGAACTAGAAGCAATGGAAGAGGATGGAGGAGAAAGATGGGACAGGACTTTTAGGAGTAACAGCAGCAAGGCAGAAGGGAAGGGAGATAAGAGCACTCTGACAGTAGTCTGTAACCAATATGAGATAGGAAAAGGCCCCCAGAGACCAAGAATGACTGACCTAGAAAGGCAACAGTCAATCCAGCTGGATAGACAGGTTGTCCAGCATGGAAGAAAAACTACTAAAACAATGGAGAGAAAAACTGTAACCCCTCCCCCCCACACACCAACCTGGACCCAGCAGCCTTGACACCAGTCTTACAAGGAGGCTTTCCAATAGTCTAGAGATGGACAAACCAAAACATATTTGCAGGACTTGATACTGACATAGTTGAGAAATAGAAGACAGATGGAGTATACAAGTGCTTCATCTACCCTTATGATGCAGGTACTGAGCTGGACAGATCTGCAACAGCAAATGGCAATAATCAAACTACTTGGAATGCAAGAAGTCCAAGTAGGTGAACCCCCTTGGTGACCAAAATGGAGCACATCACTCCCCATAGCTATACATAGCCACAATACCCCTAGAAATAGCACAGGCTCTAGTACAGTGAAGAGCATGGGTGCTACCTGAGATAACATTCCTAGCAATCCCCTTTGCCTCTGATATATCAACATACATATTCACCTTAGCAAACTTCAGGGTACCATCAAACAAAGAGGGAGGAAGAAGAGTAGCAAACCTAGTGTATAAGGTGATGAAGAAGAGTCAAAGGCTGATAGACTTCATTGTGAAACACTTCTCAGGTTACAAGGATGATTTTGAAGCAATTATACCAGTGGAAATGCTCTACCACCATGCTGACATGGTAAGAGCATTGCCTATAACCATAGCCCACTCCAAAACGCTGGAAAGGAGGTACTGTGGAACATACACATCCCACCAATAACCCAAGACTTGGTGATCCATAGCAAGTGGATAGCAATCCTGAAAGGACTGAGATACTACATACCCTACACATCAGTGGGCATGTTCTGGTCTTTAAAATGTGTGAGGTGCAAGAGTATTGACTACCCAGGAGGACTGTGCCCCTTCTTCAAAATCCCTGGATGGCTAGAACCAAAGGATGACCCACTGCAACCAGCACCAGAAAACATGGGTGCAGGACAAACAATGATAGGACACAGAGAACTGGCTCCAGAGGCAGGAGTAGAGGGATGAAACACATACATCTGTTACAGGCATAAGGTGATAGTGTATCTTCAATTAATTGATATATTGAATTTTATATCCAAATCCCTGAGCTAGAAGTTCAAGCTCACATTCATTGAAAAATGAATCAAGGCTTGGTGGCCTCAATGCTGGAGGAAGCAAACTTTATCCTGACAATACTGGACAAACCAGCACTTTCTCTACATCTAGAGGAAGCTATAAGTAATATATACATGCTCCAGCAACCTGGAGAAACCATGTTTAGAGGTCAATCTGCACAACTCATATTAATGGTATAATTAGTAATGACTATTCATGTTGTTGAGAACTAAGGACCATACATGGGGGAGATCACTTCCATGCAGCTAGAGCAGGAATCAGTGGAAAAGCCACTGATCAGTTGTACTGCAATGGCCATGACCTTCTCAGCATATGAACAATCAAGACTTGAAAAGTCAAGAAATTGCATTTGAAGGAGCACTCCCATTGATAAAATGTGCCAACAGTATATTAGGTAGAATGCTCAGCCTGAGAGAGAACCTAGAAGCAAAAGTTGTAATAGCAAACATGGAGAAAATGATGATTCATGTTAGAATAGTGACCATGGAAGGACTCCATGAGGTATCCAAGGACCAGAAGACAACCCACCTCACTGGTCAGATTGCAGATTGAGTCAGCTTGCAGGTTAACAACATGTGAGAGCTTTGTTGATTATTCTACCTGCTAAAAGCAAGAACAAAACACCTGAATAAACTGAGATGACAAAGGTGTATAATAAGAATATGCACTGATGCCTCAAGTTGATTGCATAGACCAAGAATGAATATTTGTTCTCCCAAGATTTTCTTGGATGGACCAGCAATAAACTGGTTCAGACATCACATCTTGCACTATAACTGTGCAAAGCAGCAATAGACCTTCAAGGATGTAATCCTTGGATTATATAACTAATTTGTGAGTGCATCAATTATACAAGATGCTTAGGAGGCTTTCTTAGCTGCCTTCTACCTTGTATAAGCTGGGTGTTTAAGGATTCAATAATACCTTGGTTGATCATGCACAAAATATGTCAATTTACCTTGACATATCTTGAAAGGGCTATCCAATGCAATAAAAGAGTTGCTCATATGTGACAATGGACTCTTGTCAGAGGTAAACACAGTCAAAGAATTCATAGTGCATGCACTGCACTATGAACAATCTCACAAAATTGCCAAGCATGACCAGATTCATCTCAGCCAGAAAGCAAGAGCTAAAGAAGAGGGACTTTTTGAGCAAGGAAGAGGAACATGGCCAACACCACAAACCCTTGGTTTGTAGTGCAGCTGCCAGCATTCAGGGAACACAACAGATTTAAGGGGAGAAAGAACATCTAATCAACCTCCAAGTAATAACCAAGGCTGTATGAGTGGGAACAATAATTGCTTTTTCTGTGGAAAATCTAGACACTATGGAAGTAAATGTCCAGACAAGGATAAGTAGTATGGTGACAAGCCTTGTGTCTTCATACATGTGGCACAGACAGCTGTTTGTGAGGAGGCTAAAGTAGACTCAAGTGGCAAATCTGAGGATGACATTAGCATACACATCTCAGAGGAAGACACAAAGGAGGAGGATAAAGCCCCTGAAGGGTGAGGATATTTGAGTGATGACTATGTCAAAGTTAATGTGTATGATAATGACTACTATACATGCAATTTCAATACAGAGGTTCATGGATATGCTGATAGACTACCTAGCTAGCAAGCTGGATCAACCAATTGGCACAGCAAATGTGATAAGGTGCACCTTTGTAAGGCACCAGAGAAGCTTGACTGACCAGTATTTAAGTGTGAGGACAAGGAGTGGCTTGCATTGTATATTAAAGTTAGTAGACACAAGACTTGGACCTTCTGAGATTCAGAAAGCATAATGACAGAGATGACACCTCAGTTCTGCCAGGTGCATGACATATATGTTAGTGAGCTGAAGAAGTGATTTTTCCTTCAACTGAGCACTATAGAAGAAGCTAGTTTGGAAGGTGTGACTAACTGGTGCCAAGTTATTTCTAGGCAGAGAGAAGGCTTGCCCTCTCCTGGGTCTAATGTGAATGCAGTGTGTTTCCAGTTGTCATGTCCTACTTTTATTGGTTCAGTTAATGCAGACTCTCAATCCATCAGACTACCAACCTATGAAGTTAGCCCACCTTTCACCAATGCTGTGGCCTCAACGGTCAAGTGCAATGTTCATTGGGCCTCCCACAGGAGGAGTTTTAGTGGTGGTCATCATAGTTATGCATACTGTTTGCCTCCTTGCCTCCTTGCTTTTTCAAGTTTTAGAGTTCTTGCCTGTTTTATATTTCATTGGCCTCAGATCTTGTTTCTTCTTGCCATGCTCTATTATTGTCATTGTGTTCAACCATGTTCTCTTCCATCATTGTGGACTCAACTCCACCCTGTACTCTTGTTGAATGTTTCAAGGACATTTTATATTCCTGCCATACTTCTTATACCATCTTGTCAGCCTCCAATCTGGCCACTTTTTGTCATGCTCCATCATTGCCACCATGTTCAAACATACTTCCTTTCTCCATAGTGGACTCAACTTTGCCCAAAACCCCCATTGAATGTCCCAAGGACATCTTATATACTCTGACATCACATCTTGCTACATTACAATCCTCAAGGTCTTTCTTGCTATTGTAAGAGTGACCTCTGGAGGCTATGGCTAAGTCACACAGCTGGAAGAGGAAAATCCAAAGTGTATTCAGTACTAAACAATAATCTACCATGTAACTACACACTGTAAGGGTGACCTTTGGAAGCTATGGCTCAGTTACACAGCTGGAAAAGGGAGATCCAAAGTGTATTAGTGTATGTATAAGTAATAAAAGTAAGTAATAACAACTACACACCTGGCAAAGGGAGATCCAAAGAGAACAAGTCTAAGGATT
>JAGGAT010000473.1:0-28311 GCA_017657195.1 Termitomyces sp. T70a
TTTTCTTGGCATCACTGATGGGGGGCCCATTCGGATTCTTGGCATCATGATGGGGGGCCCATTCGGATTCTTGGCATTCTCCATTTGGAATCTTGACATCAATGATGACTGCTTGGCATCAACGATGCCTTTAGGGTTTATTATATCATCATCGCCTAAAGTTATGGTTCAACAGGCATCAGCCAACTGAGGAGGGTTTCCCTCCTCAGAAGGCTAGATGCCCATCTTATTTAGCATTATCCTTCTTTTCAATACACTCTAAAGTTATGGCTCTTTGTTTTTTTCTTTGGTTATGGCTCACTCTAATCCCAATATCAATCTGAATGTATTTGTAGGATTAGAATAACATTCCTCAGAAAATATGCTAGTATAAGGAACCTTTGATCTAAGGAGTCTCCTACAAAACAAAAGAACCACTTAGACAGACTTGGTAGCCAAGATGATGAATAAAAATAAAAAGCAGACAAGCTACAGAAATATGCTGTGGATTGTAAAGAAGAAAAATAGTATAGATCCTGACACTAGAAGCTAAAATTCAATCCTTGCTAGTTCATGAAATATATTAGCTTGAGCTGTATATAGAGAGTCTGGTTTTATATCTTTCAATTAGTCTTATAGCCTAATAGTTTAAGTGCTGAAATTTGAGTATCATGTGATCTTTCCAAAAGGTCAAGAGTTCAATCCTCACTTCAGCCTCTTTCATTAACAATGTCTAATCTGCATAATTTGCATGGAGACTTGTATGAATAGTTACTTTGTGGCTTGGGTAGAACCACTACGGTGGGATTCAAGGTCCTCATTCATGAGATGAGGATCAGGTACTGTTCAAATCTTCGGATACATACCCACCCAAGCCCTCTGTGATTACAATTACTTGTGTCCTGCTTAGCTTGTCAGCTTAGCTTTGTCTAATCCACTCTCTATGGCTTGGATTGACTGTGTTCATATGTCTGCTTCATGACTATGCATTGTTCTAGACTTAAGCTAAGATCTGCTCCAAGCTATATCATTCTAGGCCAAGATATGCTTCTCAATATAGCTAAGGTCTGCTTGGCTATACATATGCCCCTTACTGTTTCATTTTATTCAACTCTTTTATTTTAAATTTTGCTTATGAGCAGCTTATATTATTTGTACAAGTCAAGTTTCAATAATCATTAAATTGAAGCTGTCATATATAGAGCAAATAACTAAGAATGACAATAATCTAATAGAATTGATTATGCCTGCTGTTTTTTATAAGTTAGCCAGTACCATAATACTAGTTCCAATCCATTGTAAAACATATGAGGACCTTCTTCTTTATTGAGCCAAGTTACAATATCAGATAAAGGTGTTGAGACTTTGATTGCAGGAAATGCCTTGCAAGCTTGTTGCCATACAGCTGGTTCATGAATAATGTACCAGCATAAGACAGCAACCAAATCTTCAAAAGAACATTGCATTTTGACACCTTTTTTGAAACCAGGATGACTGCTCAGTTGGAATTTACCTTGAGGTAAACCACACATGAAGCAGTATTGATAGTTGGCAAAGCGCAACTTTTTCTTCAGCTGATCTATCCATCCAAATCCATGGGCAACAAACTTGTCTTCAATAGATTTGCATTGAAGAAAGAATTGATGATCCATAGTTTTGGGAATAAGCTTGTCCTTCCAAGCCCAACAAATGAAGCAATAACTCTTGTAAGCTCCACCAGCATATCCAACAAGCATATTGGTCATACTTGTCAGCTCTTTAACTTTTCCAAGCTTGTTATTTGTTAAAGCTGTATAGCGTGCATGATCAAAACGAATTCCAACAGCTGTAGTGTGTGATTCAGTGAATTGATATGTTGGATTATGCTGGCTGTGAGCTGGTAGGGGAGTATCTTGACTGAAGATAGCATCATCGAGTTGCATAAGTGAAGTATCGTCCCAATCTCCATCACTAAAGTCAGGGCTTGGATTCCGCTGTGGCTTTAGAAGATTTCTAACTTCTAGTGCTAATGGATGATTGGGGTTGCAGATGTCACAGAGTAAACCATTGGAAATATCACTGCATTCACGTTCTTCAGCTTGTCCATCCATTTCTCTAGTCAAAATGCGATTGTGACACAATTGTGAGAATAGAAAGTCATTGATTGGCCGCCGCAAATGGATATCAGCTTCACTTTCAATTGGAGCAATCCACTGCTGATGAGTTGGATGAAGAAGAAAGATATTGGCTTCTTGTCCTGCTCGTCCTGCTCGTCCTGCACCTTGAACATAGTTGAGCAGGCCATATGGAAGATTATTGAAGATAACAGCATCCACATTAGGGTGATCAATGCCATGTAGCCAGCCTGTAGTTGCAACCATCCAGCGAGCAGTACTGCCTTGATACCAGAGGTCTTGAAGTTGTTCTCTTTCACTATTCTCCATACGTGAATGTGATTTGCAACCATTGAAGCTGGGAGCAAGCTCATCTACATCTGCAATTGAGTTGCAAAAGATAATGCCTCGTGAATATGGTGAGAAGATATTGGTATCCAGGTAGTGAGCCAAATCAATAATAACTTCTTTGATTGGACAAAGTCGTTCTTCAACATGCACCACATGATATCGAAGATTTGACCTGAAGGTTGGAGCACGAATAATTGTTGTAGAATCAGGCAGAAAGTTCTTGATCAAAAAATGTTCCACCAATGCTGGAGGCAAAGTAGCAGTTAGAAAAATCCGCTGCACTGTAAATTGAGCAAGTTCTCCAAGTTGTTTGAATTTTGATCGATATGTTTCTGATGTCAGCATCTGATGGCTTCCATCAATGCATAAACGTGCAATTTTTCCTTCAGATTCTCGATAAAATCTGGTCAATTGTTAGATTGTTTGAAACATACAACAAATAAAAATTACATACTGCCTGAATTTAGGATGAGTTATGCTCTCAAGAGCAAGTAACAACAATGAAGCATTGTCTGAGACATTGCGAGAAGTTGAAGTCTTCCACTGAATTGCTCGTATGCCCAAGTCTGTTGCTTTGCGAAGCATGTCTGATAACAAAGCCTTGTTGGGTATAACTGTTAATGTTTTCATAGGCATTTCGTATGAACTTGATTCTTGTGCTCTATATTGATCTGCAAAAGCAGGAATTAAAAAGATATAACTTTTTCCACTACCAGTTGGCATAATTCCTAGTATATTTTGAGTGCTAGTTAATGCACCTTGAACTAGCTGCTCTTGTTCAGTAGATCGAAACTTGGCATGTGGGTTGCCAGTCATTAAACGCAACCAATAAATAGCATCTTGAGGTTGAGAATGGATAGTAGGCAATGATAATGGTTGAGATGGAATTGATGATGTCAAAAGAGGTGGTGTCACAGAACGATGCATTGGTAGTGTAACCATTATTTGTCTGGATGTTGGTTCAGATAATAAGGAATTACTTGATTCAGATCGCAACTGAAATTCTGTGAAAGCTGTAGCAATTTCTTGACGCACAAGTTGGCCAATCTCAGGCAGAACAGAGTCTTTGATCAAAGCTTTGAAGAGATCACAAATGCGTGATTCAAGCATCAAAGGGATAAGTGCCTGAGAAGAATTTGGTGGCAAAGACTGTGTAGTAGCCATGGCCTCTGAAGAAATTGGATGACTTTGTAATCCATGCTGGCGACGAATATCAAGAGGAAGAAGAGGAGGTTGTCCAGGTGCAAAGCCAGTAAGACGCCACCAATATTCTGAAATGCGACCAAAACGAAACATTAAGTCCATTGAGATTGTATGAAGATATTGTGATTGAATTCCATAACAGCGACGATCAGCTGCAGCACCATGGTTCCGCTGCTCAATTAATGAGTCAGATTCTTCTTCTTCAACATCTAGCTCATATTCAGAGCCAAGATAAGTTCGAGCAACAACAACAATCATTTGGCGATATCCTCTAACACCAATGCGAACATTGAAAAAGTCTTCAGTGAGTCTTTTGAACATCACATAAAAGACATCTTCTAGTAGCCGAGAGCCAAGGACAAGATAAAGATATTCATGATAGAGATCTGAAATCTTTTGATCCCAAAGATTCTGAGCAAAGACAATTTCGACAGGACGAATAAAAAGGAGGTATTGGTGGAAAATGGTGGAAAGTTCAGGTGGTAGTTTGACTGGAATAAAAACTTCTCTTTGCATAAGAGTTTCTGATTTAACCCTCCTTGTGACAAACCAGTCAGCTCCATGGCTGATGAAGATATTCCGCCCACGCAATCCATTGCGAATGCGAAAGTCACAAAGTTCTGCTATACGAGAAGGCTGGCCAGGAACTGTATGATGTAGCATTGCTAGCAATTCATTAAGACGAGCAGTCTTTTTCATGAATGCAATTTGAAAATGAGCATTCCAAGATAGATCACCTTCAGCATCCACAGTACATAGATTTTGAGAGTCGTCTAGCATTAGCTGCCGCAGTAGAGTATATGAATCATTGAATCTTGCTAAAGATTCAATCCAAGAAAAGCCATAAGACATGTTTGACATGTCATCAATAAATTCTTCTGGAATGTGGATAGCTGGAACTGTACCACCACATAGTTCCAGAATAAGACCAACACATTCTTCATACATTTTTCGCAGGCCAATTTTCCAGTTTGATAAGATTAGGATTTTGTCTCGATAAGAAACCCGTGAAGCATCTGGAGAGATATCGGTTGAAGGAGTAGCTGATTGATTGAATACCAAAGAAGATACAAATCTTTGATATTCCAGCAGCATATTAAATGGTGTAAATGAGCCTGGCTTGAGATTTTTCAAGCATAACTCTTCCAATATGCTATAAGTGATATAAGTATTTTGTACTTTTGAAAGATAAAAATGCTCATACCTATATAGATCATTATTTGTAGCTTTTATCTGGTTATAAGCTTCAAATAAAGTGCATCCTCTTGCACAATATTCTAAGCGAGCCAAAAGAGGAGCAACATCAGATGGTGCTGCAAAATGGCCTTCAAGTTTCATTGTATAAATGGCCAACCAACATTGAAGTATCATGGACCATTTATTGGTTTCTGTAGGTGCAGGATGATATGACAGAAAAGGATAAATCCAAGAATGAAAGAGTTCAATAGGAATAGAAAGATTCTTTTCCAAAGCAGCTAGTAATTGTTTGCCAGTAATCTTCATATCTTCTGAAAATGGATATAGATAGCCTGAAGAGTGGCCTTTTAATGAAGCCAAAGTTGAATAAGCCAAGTTATATAAAACTCGGCCATATTCCAAAAGTGTTTGATCATTTTTGTGTGCAGCCCAAGCTTTAGCATTTTGTGATATACTAATAATTTATTAGATTGAAGAATATAATATATTAAGAAAAGAAATACCGTGGACATTCCATAAGTAATACTCGGCTTCGAAAAGATGATGCATTAGCTTGTTGCCGAATTTTCAATAGATATTCTTTAGTAGCATTCCAGAGATGATTATCTTGGCTAATTAATGGAGGCTTGACAATTGAATGAAGCTCTTCTCGTTTGGTGCGATCAGAAAGATATGGCTTGACATGAAGATGCCATTGAGTGCATGTCAAGAGAGGTGGAATTTCTCGTGCATTGTCAGGCACATAAACAGCATGTGAAGCATATTGAGCTTTTTTAGCCATGAATATATCAAAGATATTGGGAGGAGTTGTTGGATGAATAGTGATGCGAAAAAAGCGAGTTGGAAGTGGCCGAAAGAAAGTTTGAACAGAACCTCTTGTATAGCGCAGATTGGTTGCTATAAAGAGGCTTTTATGATTGTCACCCCAATGTTTGGCAAATGTAGTTTCTGTTAAAGAACAATAGCTGCATTTGGTGCATAAATAAGCATCATTGAAGATTTTTAAGCCAGCAACAGGAGAATCATTGATAGGAATCACATCAGTTGATTCAGAGACTCCTAAAAAAGAAGTCAAATCTGCAAGATTGTCCTTTTGTTCTTGAGTAAGTGTTATGTTGTGCTTGCTATTTAAATGGCCAGATATAGCAGAAGGCTTCCATGCAGACTGGCATGAAACACAGATAAGCAGTTTATAAACAGATTCAAAAGTAAATCCAATCTGCTTTAGCAATTGAATATCTGGAGAGTTTTCCTTTTGAATATGTTCCACTTCTCCAGTTTCTTGACTGTTGGAGTAAGGATGAAACCGCAAAGCTTTTGTAGTTCCTGATGAAGGAGCAGTTGAGGATAAACTAAGAATAAAATTAGAATAAGAGTAAACCATGATTAAAATGTTAAAACTAACTGATGAACAGGCATAATGTGAAAATTTCTTTTCAAAAAAAGCCAGATGATGGTAATAAGTTAAGATCCAATCAATCAAACAATGATATTTATTTCATCAAAAAAACCAAATATTTATAAATAACTATCAATAATGACTACTTGGCATCAACAATGCCTTTAGGGCTTATGATATCATCATATTCCAAAGTTATAGTTCAACAAGCATCAGCCAACTGAGGAGGATTTTCCTCCTCAGTAGGCTAGATGTTTAACTTATTCAGCATAATCCTTTTTTATAATACTCTAAAGTTATGGACCTTTGTCTTTTTCTTTAGTTATGGCCTAAAAGAAAAAAAATCATTTGTTTTCAGATAATATAGAGAAAAAAGACCAGTTTTTTAGCAGAATGATAATCAACAGGACATTTTCAAGAAGATATTTCTATAATTTGAAGACAACAACATTCAAAGTATCTTTTTGATTTGTCTTTGAGTTGTGTAATGAATCTCTATATATAAAGCTTGAGTCTATGTATTTCAATTAGCATTATAGCCTAACAGTTTCAAGTGCTGAGTCTTGAGTATCATGTGACTTTTCCAGAAGGTCAAGAGTTCAATCCTCACTTCAGCCTCTTTCATTAACAATGTCTAATCTGCATAATTTGCATGGAGACTTGTATGAATAGTTACTTTGTGGCTTGGGTAGAACCACTACGGTGGGATTCAAGGTCCTCATTCATGAGATGAGGATCAGGTACTGTTCAAATCTTCGGATACATACCCACCCAAGCCCTCTGTGATTACAATTACTTGTGTCCTGCTTAGCTTGTCAGCTTTGCCTTGTTTCTAATTGAGCAATCTAGTCTGGATTGACTAGGTCTATATATCCACTTGCTGAGTTGGATTGACTAGGTTTATATATCCACTTGCTGAGTTGGATTGACTAGGTCTATATATCCACTTGCTAAGTTTGATTGACATATGTCAATATGTTCAATTTCTAGCTCTGCTTCATTCTCAATTTAGAGCATATTCAAAGTTATGCTAAAATTTGCTAAATTATACTTTTTATACATTAAGCAACGTAAAAATTAGCTCTGATATTCTTCAAAAGGGTTCTAATTATTATAAACAGCCAAAGAAGAGGTGTAAAACTTGTTTATGAATAAGAAAAAGATCTAAATTTTTATTTTTAAAGTTTGTATAAGTTTAAAAGAAACTGTAAAGTTTTTTCTTTGAAGAATTTAAACTATATTGATTGAATTAAGGAAGGTCCAATCCAGTTAAATCCATATGAATCAAGTCATCAAGCCCCATATCAATTTCATCATCATCCTCAATAACTGAAAAAGATATGAAGTAAAAATTTTATGATAAAAGTATAAACATACATGAATTGTCTTTTTTTCCCAAAGCTTGAATGTCAACTTGTTTTCCTTTGCCTTTGTATCTATTGATAATATGAATTATAATCTTTGATAATATAAAAAATAACTTACTTATTGTTAAAGCAATTTTGAAAAGCTACCAAAGCTTCTTTTTCATCAAAATAAGGCAAATCCATGGCAATTTTCTTGTATGCCTCATATGCATCAAGAGAATTGTATTCTGCATCTCTAGCCTCTTGTGCTGAAGTCACAGGATGGATAAAAAGAAGCAATGCACCATAAATAGACAAAGAGCCAGAAAATGTGAGCTGAGGATAGATCTCTGTGACATAGTCTGCATAAGGCTGGTTGAACCAAAGCTTGGTGCCTTGAGATACAGAATCAATGAATCGAGAGAAGGTGGGATGAGGAATGCAAAAAGGTCCAATGTCAACCTTTGAAAGAGCCCAGAATGGAGGAGGAGTGAAGATCACAGCATCAAGAACAGCTTCAGTGCTCAGATGAAATGAGTATTCAGGATAAACACTGTCAAGAGCAGTGAAAAGATCAACAACAATGCTGGCAAAGGATTGGCGATCAACGTTGGGATCCAAAAGAAAGTTGTAGCCAAGATCGCGGTTGCAGAGAAGCCTTTTAGCACGAAAGACTTCTGAAGTACACTTGGCCTCAATTCCATAGGCATAACTATGCCAAGTGCAGTCTGGTTTTCCATCACTCTAAAAATAATATTCAATATATGTCTAAGCCAAAAACAGAAAGATAAAACTCACATTCATCATATTCTGATAGGAAACATGTCCAAAAAGAATTCCTGGATCAAGACGAATCCAAATAGGACTACCCCAAGGAAGATTATGCATGTCAAAATCAAGCATATCATGTCGATTGGCATTCTCAGCCTTTCGAGAGAGAGGTGCTTTGATTAGCCTACCATTGGAGCCTTTCCTCATATCAGCACATTGAAGAGTATGACCTAAAATATAAATAAATCTATAAATTTAATAAAAAGAAATAAAACATACCAGCTTGTGCACAACCATAACACTTGACACCATCTTCATTATGAGGCAATTTGCATTCTTGAGCCAATTGCAGTGTGATACAAGCAAGATAGACCCATTGGCTCTGACTATGAGCTTCACGACGCGCCTTAGACTCATCTTTTATGATGGAAACTACCTCTTGCTGAGAAGGAAGCTTGTTTTTCTTAGTAGCATCTGAACGTTGGATGCTAATTAATGGAATGCTATGCCCATGAACTTTGCGATTTCGGGACCGCATCTATAATATATAAGCTTCATCTACAATTTTAAAAATGAATAGCTCACCAAAATAATCTGACGATCTTGACGAAGTCTAGCTCGATCCATCTAAAGAAGAGTAATTGATTAAATAGTTTATAATCAAAATAAAAACTTACATGACCAGCATTAACCTTTGGAAATACATGCTGAGTTCCGATGGCAGGTTTTACAGCATTTGGATCAGCCTATAAAAGTCAAATTAACATTAAAAAGTAGTTTGAATAAGTGAAAGAAAACATACTGGAGGAATACCATGCATACCAACATGCTTGCGTCTCATCTTCCTCTTTGCTGTCCTTGCCAAACTAGGCATAGCTACTATCAAACCATCTCCAGATTGAACTTGACGGCCAGTAGTTTCATTTTCAGACTCAAGAGACCCAGCATCCAGATGGACAGAAGCAGAAGCAGGAGTTTTAGAAGCATTAGAATTAATTGCCTGACTTAGAGCCGCCGCAACGTTCGGTCCTGGACCCACATGCACCTGTGATGAACGGCCCTATAAAAAATATAGCTGTAAAGACATTTCAATAATGCTGGTAATAAAGTTTACATACCTTGAAGCCTCTACCACGCTTCGCAGTGGGTTTACCAGCTCTAGATTTGTATACCATGTTTAAATACCCTCGTAGAGATGTTGGTGATGATTTTTGTGGGCGTGATGAGATCAAATGCGATGCGAAAAAGTCAGTTTGACCTTGAACAATTTTAAAACCCAGCTGAACAAACAAAATAATTTTTTCTAACTTACATTTTGTTCTACCTACGTTGCGCCGCCGCCGCATCTCTGCCTGGCTCCTGTACCCTCACGACCCGCCATACTTTGCCTCCCCGTTGACTTCCGACAGCACCACCAACCCACCACTACCGCCTCTTCTCTGCCAGTCGATTTGCCAACAACTTCTGCTTTTACTTCAGTCTCAACTTCAGTTGTTGTAACAATCGGAGTAAACAACCAACGTGTAACGTCTACAGCTCTCTCCTGCATCTGCTTCTCTGTCTGGTTCCGATTCAGATAAAGGATGCGTTTTCCCTTGCGTCTTCCCTCCACCGCTCGCTGACACTACATCAGGTTCTTTCAAAACACTGGCGCAGTCGGCGTCGTTGGTTTCGCCCTCCTCATCTTCTTTGTGGCATTCATCATTCGCTGTCGACCATCAAACTTAGGCCACCCTCGAAGCCGCTAACACGTCTGCGCCACCAGTCCTGGATACACATCATCACAAATGTCGTGCAACACCCTGCCGACCACCTCAGCCATGCCAGCTTCCAGTGCGCCGCCCGCCATTCCCGCAACCAACATCAACTGTCAAGCAGTCCTAGTCCCATGCCCTCGAGCAAAATGATTGGTTGCCCAGTGTGCACGTTCAATTCCACTGTCACCTCACAATGCGTCCGTTGCCTCCCGTTACCGCAAGGTTCGACTTCGGCGGCACCACTCCACGACAACGCGACGAACCCACCGTCACGCTAACAAATCATGAGGGCCTCACGCCCCACTACGACGACGGCGGCACACGACGACGGCACCACTCCACGACGACGCGACGAACCCACCGTCACGCTAACAAATCGGGCCTCACGCTCCACTACGACGACGGCAGCACACGACGACGGCACCACTCCACGACGACGCGACGAACCCACCGTCACGCTAACAAATCATGAGGGCCTCACGCCCCACTACGACGATGCCGGCACACGGTGCTGGCACCACTCAACAAATTGTCATGGCGCACGAATGACTCCACGCAGTGCTGCAATCCTACGACAATGCGAGGCGGGTGAACGCAGTACGACGTTGAGGGTTATCTAGAGAAAAAATGGTCTAGGGCTAGCCAGGGTTGAAAAAATTAGGATGCAGGGTGCAGGGTGCAGGGTGCAGGGTGCAGGGTGCAGGGTGCAGGATATAGAATGCAGGATGCAGGATGCAGGATAGTGCAGGATGCAGGATGCAGGGTGCAGGATATGGGGTGCAGGATATAGGGTGTAGGGTGCAGGATATAGGATGCAGGATGCAGGATGCAGGGTTAGAGGACATCACACTTGTTCGTCCTTCCAGGAAGGATGGGTGGTGACACAACACTCGTTCGTCCTTCCAGGAAGGATGGGTGGTGACACCACACTCGTTCGTCCTTCCAGGAAGGATGGGTGGTGACAGCCCAAGTAGTGACAACCTACTCATTTGTTCTTACTTGCTTCCCTTTTCAGGAAGGATAAGTGGTGGTATTGTATTCAGTAATCTTGCCAAAGAGGACACATAATGAGTGAGTATCTATTTTCTATTTAATTTATTGTTCCAGGATACTCCAATAGTATGCTACACTCATACACTCATTAATTCTTATTAGAAGAACATAATATAAGTAAATGCTTATATGTGCCTGTCCAACAACAGTGTGACAACTAAATGGAAAATTCCTGCCATCCACTGTCTGAAATAGTTTCATATGTGCTTAGGTGATACAACAATAATACAACTAGGTGATAACTTAATGCAAAATTTAGGTGATACAACAAGAATACAACTGGGTGATAACTTAATGCAAAATTTTTACCATTTACTTTGCAATGGTCTTTTAATCTTGGCAAAGTAAGTAAAAGTAGGGGGAAAAACTTGTTTTTTCCCCTACTTTTACTTACTTTCCCAAGATTATAAAAGACCATTGCAAAGTAAATGGTGGAGATCTTGCATTAAGTTATCACCCAGTTGTATTCTTGTTGTATCCACTATATTATTTGCAACTTACCTTGTAAAAATTATTAATGCCATTATTCTTCCTATGTAGACACATGTAGATATACTTAGTTTGGCTCTAATATATAAGATGATGTCCTGATACAATGAGTAGTAATATTGTCACTGAAAACTTTCCTCCAATGCAAGTAATAGTAGATTGCACGTCGTCGACGGAAGACTGGTCTCAACAGTAATGTCCAAATAATTGTACATCGTGGACAGAAGATTCATATTCAACTGTTATGTCTGAGTAATTGTACATCGTAGACGGAAGACCTACTTTCAATCTGACTGATATCCTCACACGTTCAATTTCATACTACTAAGATATGTTGTTGTTAGTGCCAGCAAGTTACAACCTTTGTGATCACACGACACACCACTCCTCCTGTTTCATCTGCACAGCTTTCTCTATATCTGCATACCACACCCCACTCTTCATAAGACTACCCATGGACGAAATACGTGAGCGCGCTTCCGCTCTGCCAGCATCTGCCTCACCCTCAGCCCCAGGCCTAGTCCCCGGCCAAGCCCCATCCCAAGCCCAAGTCCGAGCCCGAGTCCAAGCCTCATACACTCAGATTTACTACTACTACCCTCGATACACTACGCGAGTGAATACCCAGCTGCAGAGCTCAAGATGCTGCTCACGGGACTCGATCAAAGTATGCTGATTGGATTTATGTGTCGTGATCAGCGCAACTGGGAGGATTTTGGAGGCGTGTTTTTGTCAGGCGCAACTATCCACCGCCACGACGACGGCGCCTCTGTCCGTCTCATATCTCCCACATCACCCCTCGACTGACGCCTCACAGCCCATCAAACACCTCGCACACTGAGGCCTCCGTCTCCTCAAAGCCACCAGCACGGGAACCACCATCGTCAGTTATATCTTCAAGTCCTTGGTGTACACCACGCGCCACCGAAGGGCCCATAGAGGCCAGCAAGAACTGTAAAATCTACTCATCTAATCGTCCATTCCACAGCCACCCATTGTGAGTTTAATTTTTGTTTTCTTTTGACACATTAACTCAGATTTAACCTCTCGTGTTGGCGGTTAGGTCGTCACACTCACGGCACGACTCGATAACAACACACCCGGTGCAGGAGGGACTGGGAGAGGGTGTGATTGGTTGGGGGGCGCCGGGAGGCCCGAGTTAGCGGGATACCTGAACGTTACGTGAACTTGCATATATTACCACATGTAAACTAATGCTCTATATTGTTTTGACAGCCGCGCGACTGCCACGTCACGATCTCTCTATTGACAAGGACGAGAACGAGATGACGGGACAAGAACCACGATGACAAGGACGAGGACTGGGACTGGGACGAGAAGGACAAGGACTAAGATAAGAAGGACGAGGACAACAACGAGGAGGACATGGACGATGATAGGGAGGACGAGAACTAAACGACGACCTCGACAAGAACAGCGACAAGATCTATGACCATTGCCGAAAACATCGAGGGGCACCAGAACGAGACCGAGCACAATGATGGCAACACCAAGCAAGACAAGAGCAACGGTTCAACAAAAAGACAGCGTTGTCCGACTGACGATACAACGGAGGAGCCCGACGGTGAGTTCAGCCCGACGTGAGTTCAATATATTTTTTCTACTTTAATATCTAAGCAGGCATGTAAGGTACGATTGAATGTTCAATTTTTTTTACACTTGTTACAACATTTTAGAAGCGGCGTTGTGCACGATCGAGGCCCCTGTGGACCATCACAACGAACGTCACAGTCCCTTCCCAGAGTCGACAGGATCATCGTCGTGCACCCATTGTCTGAGGTGTGCAGCACAGTAGAGGTGCAGCGAATAATTGGGCCTGAGTTGTTCAGCACGCTTGCGCTAATGGGTGTGCAGCCTAAAAGCACGAGCGTGTATTCGGAGAGCACGAGGACGATGCAGGGCAGGGCAATTGGAGAGTCTGACGGCACGTGGACCTGTATATTTTACAACATGTACAAGCTCGTAACGTGAATGGAAAAGGAGAGCCACGAGCGACGTAAAGACAACGACAAGGGAAACACACCAGACAAGGACGATCAAAGTTCCGCTGTCCTATCTCCCAGCTCATCCCACTCATTTTCTGTCTCCTCACCTGGTTCAACGTCTGGCACCACGCGGATATTGTCTGTGTAGGCAACCGTGCTGAGCTCGTAATCTCCTCGGCCAGCGTCTTCACCACCCTCGGCCGGCATCCTCCTTAACAACCAATTCTTTCTCGCCGTCTACACCTTCACGCTTTGGATCGTCTTCGCCTTCCTCGTTACTCCAGGATACGCAAGATCAACGCCCAGTGGTCATGCGCGCTCGGCGTCGAAGGCCATGCCCAAAGCAGAGTTTGTATCCGGGTGGCCGCTTGAGAGGAAGACGACGGGGATGGTGACTCGGGCTAGGGCAACGACCTGCTTCTGCCATTAACGCTGTACACGCGCGGCAGCACGGGCCTGGATATGGCCCCTGAGGTCATGTGAACAATGAATTGTCGGTGCACCGACAACTTATCTTATCATTCTGCTATATCTAATCAAATGATAAGATTAGATCTCGCAATCCATCCGCGCCTGCTTAAATAAATACATATATATTTCAAAAATCAGTTAGCGTGGGGAACTTGATCGAGGGAGGTCAAGCACAGCCACCAACGCCCGGGGTGGCAAACGAGCTCGAGGCTGTCGGTCCAGAGTAACGAACGGAATGGGACGATGATCTTTGCTGCGCTGCATTCAATGACAGCTACGTCCCTGACATGCTCTCCGGATATGCAGGGACACACGCGGGCGTCAACGTCGAGCGCTAGGGCGTTCTCAAGGAGGTCGTCTGCTTCATGTGAGGATCAAGAGATTGGGGGTGGTGGAATGGTGGCGGCGGTGCGGAGGACTGCGGGTGTGGGGCTGGGTGTGGAGGGACGCAAGGCGACACCTCTAGGCTCTTAGCACGTCCATTTAGGGTCCGCCGCGTCCACGGCTGGGTCGACGATTTGATTGCGACGTGGGCAAAGGTTTGTTAGGCGATGGGGCAGCAGTTTGAGCCGTATCTTGTTGTACCGTCGCTTTTGCAGACTGCGAGTGCAAAACCTGATGTTTCTGTGTATGGTGCGTCCCATGACTCAAAACAACCCATTCTCGCACTCACTCTCACACTCGCGCTCAAACTCAAACTCGCACTCACACTCACACTCACACTCGCGCACAAACTCACACTGAAACTCACACTGGTGCTCCTGACCGTGTTTTGTATTGATACAAAACACGCTACATGTGACTGTGTATGTGACCGACTATCCTTAGTTGGATTCGTCCACGACGCACCTTGTCGGATTTCACTCTCATCTCCTCCTCTTGTCCGGGATCCACTGCTCCTGCTTCCGTCGACGACGTAACGGTGAGTGACATGTTGTCTGGGACTTGTACATGACTAACATATCCTCAGTGCCTTTGATCTATGACGTACCTTGTCGAATGTCATTCCCGTCTCCTCATGTCCAGGATGCCCTGCTTGTGCTTCTGTCCACGACGTAATGGTGAGTGACGTGTTCTTTGGGACTTGTGCATGACTAACATATCCTCACTGGCATTCGTCCACGACGTACCTTGTCGAATGCAACTCCCGTCTCCTCCTTATGTTCGGGATCCACTCTCCTGCTTCCGTCGACGACGTAAGGGTGAGCGACGTTTTCTCTGAAAGTTGTACATGACCAACATATCCTCAGTGGCAATCGTCCACGACGTACCTTATCAAATGTCACTCCCATCTCCTCCTCGATGCCCTGCTTGCACTTCCATCGACGACGTAATGGTGAGTGACAGACCCTGCCATCAACAGTGTATTCCGTGACTCTACGAACTCTCTGTCGCAGACGTAACCTCGTCGTCTCGACACTTGCTTTACTATCTAAATACATTAGCTATTGAACTGGTAATAGAAATAAATGAATAATTAATTGTCAATTATTTACAGAGATAATTATATAAGCATCCGTGCTTGTAAGTAAATAAATATTTATTTATTTAAAAATTAGTTAGCGTGGGGAACTTGATCACTTTTGACGAGGGCTCCTTGAGAGCCCTGGTCAAAAGTGATCAAGCACAGCCACCACCTGGCTGGCACTCACAAACCATGTGTCCCCGGAAGGTTCGACTCCTTCCGGGGACATTTCAATGCGTAGTCAGTATTTTTCTCTACTAAGTAACCAACTAATGTCGTAGCCTTTCCAGCTCCTTGCAAGGCCAGGCCCACGCTCTCATTAACCTCAATCACGACGCGCAGTATCAGTCCATTCGCTCCCACCATCCGTCGCTCAGTCACGACGACCTCACGCGCAGGCTCACAAGGGATCTCGAGTGGGACCGGGCCATTTGAGAGGTGCCGGGAGGCCCAAGCAGTGGGGAACCCATACGGTGCGTGTAAAAACCCTGTATTTCGAGATTGCTGCTAACGTTTTACATCTTTTCTCTTTGGCTTTGGTGCCACCTGCGTTCCGCGACCTCCAAACCACACTGGCCTCCCCGCAGTCTCAAGATACACATAACGGATATCGAGGAACACTCTTTCTTTGATATATGTATGTACGCCGTTCAATTAATAGTACTAATCAAATGTATCGTCCTCTGGCTCTGTAAAAATCGGCATCTTCGTCGCCTTGAGAAGTATACGTGGGGCTGGGTAAGACTTCCTCCTTTTCTCGTTCCACTTTGCCGGCCATCGAGCAAAGGCGCTAGTCACTGTAGTTGGCCACATCTTGTCCTGTTGCGCGTCGGGGATCCATTCTAGCTCTCGAATGCGGGACCAAAGACTTAACCTAACTTTCTGTACGAGCATCGAGTCATTGCGCTCATCATTGACCCACTTCATCCACTTTTTATAGTAGATGCATGTGGGATATCCCTGGATATTTGATGGAACTTTCATGCCGCGCTCGGGGAAGAGCCACTTAAAGGCTCTTTCCCAATCACTCATTGTCCCATTCCTATACGCCACTGCACGGAATACGAGCGAGAGATCAAGCGTTCTAAATATATCTTCCTTGCCTTCGCGGCGCTTCTCCTCGTCAAGTTTGATATAAGAATAACGAGTGGCACCTCGAGGGTTGGGAGATTTGGCCGGAACATCCATAAGAAACTGTGACCAGATGATGGAGATGTATTCATTAGTGGTCTGCAGCGGCTCGTCGCCATCTTCGTCGCGATCCTCCACATCTGAAGCTTCATCAACGACTTGGGTTGGAACATTCTTCTCGCCAGATCTTCCGAGACTACCAAAGAGACGAGGAGGTGCCTCACCTGCCTGAACAAGGTATTCAGGTAACTTACGCTTATTCGTCGTCATCCGCTTTCCACGAAGAAGCTCTATATCGACGATTGCCGGCTTCACAATCATATCCTCGATTTCCTCGATAGTTTTGCCAAAAAGGTAACGAAACGCGGGTCTGTTGAGAACGCGACCACCATATCGAAATCGAGGGACATCCGTGAACATGATTCGCCTGAAAAAAACGACTCCGTTGGCGACAATGGGCATACCGCCTGCAATTGAGACAGAAATTCGCCTATCACGCTCACTTTCCTCCTCCTCCTCCTCCTACTCCTGTGGTTCTGGAATCTGGCTCGATTCTTCTTCTTCCTCCTCCTCCTCCTCCTCTGCTTCCTCCTCTACTTCTTGTGGTTCCGAAACGTCCTCGATCTCCGCTGCATAATCATCGTTGTCATTCAAACGTCGACTTGTTGTGGGAAGGGAATTATTTTGGTATGCGGGAAGTGGGGTGCTTTCGTCGTCGTCGTCATCGAAATCATAATCTTCTGGGTCTCTGAGTGGTAAGGCAACTGTCATAAGCTGCCTAGCTGCCGGGCCATCCTCTGGACGAGCATGCAACCCGTTAAGCAGCCACACGCATGCCGCGGTCAAGCTCAAGGCCTCAGGAAGGGCACGAAGCTCTGATTGTCCGCCTGACTGAAAAGCAAGAACCTGACTAATGGCTTGTAATCTCACGATGCGAAATCCCCTAATGCAGGGCATTGTCAGTTCACAAAACAGTTCCCTATTAGAAACTTACCACCAAACCTCCCTCTGAAAAGAACATAGACAACGCCGAAGACGATCTGTATCAAATCGTACTAGTACCTCATCAGCATGACTGAGAGGCAGACGGACTTCAATCCGTGCTTTGGAAGCGTTGTTGTGGACTCCGCCTTCATAAATGGTATGTATTCCGTTGATAGTTGGAACAGGATGCTGACGGGTTAACACCTCACCGACGGTGAGAAACTTTCCGAAATGTCCGCGTTCTGGGTTATACAAAACCACCTTGTCGGTGGTGTACACCTGCATATATTTTACCCCAAATGGCCCCTCTGCCCGTGCTCCGGGGACAATACGAAATCCGCTAATTGCAGAAAGGTGGCTAGAGTAGTCTCGCGTGTATTTTGATGAACCAATAGACGTGACACGGATAGCTGCCTCGTCGTCGACGCCCAATACCTGGCGAACAATTTCATGATGACTCGAAGTTACCCATTGGAGGCATGAATCATCCTTGCTGCTGATTTCGACTCCTACATCAATAAACCACTGTCCTTCGACCCGGATCCTCCAATTAAGGTGGTAGTTGGCCACCAAATCATCAAGAGCCTCTGAAGGGCCATCATCTTCGATGGAGTGGAACGTGGACTGTTTGATTCCACGAAGAGTGTGAAGGACAAAGAAACTAGACAACCAATCAGGGCCATTAGAATCACGAATCGCGTCGCGGATGGATTCTGCGAGGTCTGGAACTGCATCCCTAGTAATGATCTCTGTTCCAAGAGAATATCCTCCTTTGTACTTACGAGCCCTGATTTCCTCGGTTTCTACTGTTGCCGGCAACTCGGAAGCAAATGCCGGCCCAATCAAGTTGCACAAGGCAGGGCGGAATCCATGTTTGAACCACAGTGAGCGTTCCTCAAGGGTCAATTGGTATGGTGCCTTGCCTCTCGCACGTTCGGGGGTCCAAAGAGCGGGAAAAAATATGTTGAGGTGTCCGCGATGTCCAAAAGAACCCAGCTCAAAGTTAGGTATTTTATGAAACTCGACCGAGCGTGATTCCTTTTCGTTGCGTTAATTAAAAAACTGATGACTGTATAAAAGTGACATACCCCTTCATGAACTATAGAATATGTCAGATGTAATCCCGTTTTGAGGGCGTAACGAGGGTGCGGCACAGAATAAACCTGAATGTCACATTCGACTAAGATATTTGAGGCAATTCCCAACATGGAATCGTAGTCGCGTGAGATGATAAGATCTTCTTCACGAGTATCGATGATGTTTTGTAGCGGGTCTATAACGGCCTGGCGCAGCTCACCAGCATTTTCGAACTCGCCAGTGAGGACAAAGTTGGCAAATCTAAAGTCCCGGCGAGGAGCAAAGAGCTCTGTAGCGTGGTTAAGAAAACCAACGAGACTGAAGTTGAACGGGCGATGACGATTGTACAATTCACTCATTGTGATGGACACGCAGGGTTAGGTCAAGCAGGCGCTCAATGTATTAGGACTAGGGTAGAAGTATACGCTGATAATACATACCGGCTAAGCAAATCTCTCGGATCAATGGGGCACAAAAAGGCACGTAGCCCGATGGCATGCCAGGAGAAAATCGGAATATAAAACAGGGTAACGGATCGAAATCGGTCGTCCAGGACGGGCAAGATGCTGAATATACTTGACATTAACTCTAACTTCACGTTTCACCTCACTACGTTGCAGAATAGAAACTTCGATCTGCATGCGCCACAGAGAAAGATCATCTGCATGTCCATCCATAGTCACCAGTAAGCGCAAGAGACAATGATGGCTTATCTGCTTATCGTAATCTTGATCAGAACTGCACAGCCACTAATAAATCGTCACACGCTGACTTGGAATTTCTCAGGTCGACGACGACGACATATCTGCAATCCACAGCTCTCCTTCCTCTTTTCTTGTCCTCCAGATGGATACTGGCTACAACACAACAGTCATCTGGTGTAGAACTCTGTACACTATCATAGATTCAACTATTTAATGTCTGGATTTTGCAGCATTCGTGCTCAACAACAACTATGTGTGATCTACATGAAGGAGCGCGTTGATCGTGATGACATACGCTACTAACCGGTTCATTTGCAGGTCCGCTCGTTGTAAAGTCTTTGTTCACTTCGTGCCTTGTCCCGGTCTGTAAATTCTCGTGATAACTCATCCGGCGGGTAAGGTACCCGCTCAGCTTGCAGTCATCAAGTCGATTGTCCTACAGACCACTCTCTACTGTCACCCTCTGATAACATCTACCTCCATGCCGAGCCATAAACCAGCAAGCGTTCTTATTCGACTCTATTATGCTACTAACCCCCCCGGAGATATGTGGAAGTGGCCTACATGGCAAGAACGTACCGGCATATATCATGGTCTCTTCCCTGACGACGACGCTCTGCTTCCCGGTGGCTGGACTCGTGAAGAAGCCAATAGCGTAAAGTCATTCCTCGAGACTTATCACTCTCTTCCTACAGAGAACGAGAAGATCCAGTTTGCCATTGGCACAGGACAGCTCTCGATTCCTATGCGTCATCTTGGCCGCCCACTCTGGAATAAGTTCGCTACAAAAGGTCTTAACGACTGGGGCATTCATAATGCCATCGTCCAGGAGTTTGAACGGCATGATTGTCACCCTATGGTCATTTTAAAACGCGAAAACACTCTTGACAGTGAGGTATCCATCCAGAAAATTTGGCCGATTTCTACCCACCATGTTCCTACTATCGTCGACACTCTTTCCAGATCTCTCTTTGGTGATGATGCCTTTATTCCGGGAACAGAAGCCCTTAGCAGTTCGATGCGAGCAGCTCTTATTGCATTTTCTCAACCAACTTGGGACGGCATCCGACGCAAAGTTCAAGTGCTCAAGTCTCGTCGTACCGCACTTCGAGACAAGGCCGTGGCTGCATTTAAAGGTGCGATGTTGTTGTTTTCCCTTCAAAAGTGTCTTACCATCATAAAAAAAGGTCTTGAAAAGACATCTCCGACGAAAGTCAACGTGACGAGAGCTATTCGAGCCCTTGCAACGTGGAAGGACTCGGAGGGAATCTTTGGTAGTAGGGACGGTCTTGAAGAGGCTGATACGATGCTCGCGCATCTCCAGGCAATTATGGAAGGCCTTGGTGCACGCGTGAAGAAGCGTCTTCCCCTTGCATGTAATCTGCCCTTTCTTCTATTTGGCCTGAGTCTGAATTAATTTCATCCAGCTCATCGCATGCCAGAAAATCTCATTAAAGGATTGGCTACAGAGGCTGACGTTACTGAGATTCTGAACGTATATACCGATTATTTTGAGCTCAATGTCGACGACGACGAACCTGTTGCAGAGTCTGCTCCCACACAGAAGCATCTCAATGAAGTATTCGACGACGGCGACGATTTCGGGATAGATTCTGAGATGACGACCCCTCCTGAGGTCTTGGCGCGTGAACTTGGCTTCGTACAAGGTATCCCTCCAGCCTTTCATGACACGCGACATCCCTTAGGTCTCAATGCTTGGGATAATCGCGAGGCATTTTTTGGCAAGGTCCAGTTGTTGACAATGCGACTCCACTGGCATCAGCTAGCTGGAGTACATGCCATCGTCAAAAAGCTATGGAGCCATTTACCTGTGCTCCATGGTGCCGGCGTCCTCATCGGAGACGAAGTTGGACTTGGGAAAACAGCTCAAGCAATTGCTCTTTTAGCGTTCTTCAATCTTGCTATTACTGCGCAGACGACGAACAAAACAATGCCGCCCGTTCTAGGTGAGTACAGTATGACTTCATGTTTTATGGTTGACTGACTGTTTTACTAACAGCTGACCGACCTTATCTTTATGGTAGTATTACTCTTGAACCACGTCCGTTCCTCATTCTTTGCCCTGGGACACTCGTGCCGCAATGGGTCAATGAGATCAAGACTCTGTTGCGGCCTTTTTCCTTCGACATATACGTCTATGACGGATCCGTGAGTGGCGAGGTTTTTTGGGCACTGGATGGACCATTCCACCGGTCCAAACATGCTCCCCATCATCGCATAATTGTAGCCAGTCACGCAGTAAGTCATCCATTCAAAATAACCAATCACTCACCTCAGCCCGCTCCAGGCTGTTTTCAAAGAATTCAATAACAATTTCGGTCCTTTAAAAAAAGGAAACCGCCCATGGGAAATTCCTAAACCCACCAAGAATGCCGTTTTGGGGAATACTTTGATGGGAAACAACTTCCTCGTCACCATCGTCGATGAAGCACATGTGGTTAGGAATGCAGGACGACAGCATTTAGCCATACTCAAGGTCCTTGAGCGCAGTATTGTGCGTATTCCGATGACTGCAACGCCTCTTCATACAGCATCCAAGGTAGGTTGACTGGTATTATATGGATTTGATACTTTCTCAATATTCTTTCCAGGACGTTGCATCTATGCTGCGCCTCGCAGGGCTTCCCCATTTCTTCACGGAGGCGTCATTCCAGCAGGAAAAAGAAGACCTTGCTGCCTATTGGCGAGCAAAGAAATTAGATGACGATGGTGAAGCTGCACTTGCAGAGAGCTTGGGTGCAGTCAAACGCCTGCAGAAGTACACAGTCGACAACTTCATTCGACGTACATCGAAGAGCCACGATTGGGCTGGGAAGGTTCTGATTGAACTCCCGGATTACGTAGAAATCGTCGGGATCTTGAAGCTCATGGATAAAGAAAGGGAAGCGCTGAAGAGCCGCAATGAATATATCTCAGAGATGTATGTCCGTTACGCTCTCAACAGGCTTGTATACAAGATTTCGTATCTAACTCACCCTCAGGCTCAACACTGGTGACACAAGGGCTTACAAAATTATGACCAGGGTGAGTTGTCGTGAATTTATCATATCTCTGACTCGAAATCATTAAACTCTGGTTTATAGAAGCTTTACATGGAGTACCGACTTGTTGTTGGATATCTCAAAGCCGACCCCGACGGCCCATATCCGGTTTTCAACACGATGGATGAATGGTTGGAACAGAAGGGGACGAAGTTAGACGTCCTCGGGCAGATATGCCGCCATTACTTGTCAGCTGATGACGTCCAAGACGTGTATTTTGAGAACGGTTCACCATTATTCCCTCCTCGAGTGCCCGTCGCTGGTGAGAAAGTAATTCCCCAAAACCGTCGCTTGATAATCTTCGCGAACTTTTCCTCTATGGCCGGCCTCATGCAAAACGTAAGTCGTTGTAAACTCCGAACAGAAAACTTATTCAATCTATTCTCAGGTGCTCAAGCTTTATGGTGTTGAGACCGTTGCCATTAATGGCACGATCAAAGTGTCGTCGCGTGACAAAATGATACAGCAATTCCACGGCGACGTCCATCCCGCTCGTACGCTCATCTTCTCAACCGTTGGTTCAGCCGGAGTGAATCTGGCCAAAGCGGACATCGTCATCATCTTTGTTTGTGCCACTCCGTCTTATGCACTACAAATTCTGACTTTATATTATACAGGATCAGCCGTGGTCTGCTCAGGACGAGCGGCAAATCATAGGTAGGGCCTGGAGACAACCTCAAAAGAAGACAGTCAAGGTCATATACCTTCACGCTGAAGACTCGGCTGACATATTGATGTTCAACCTCGCACGCAATAAAGAGGACATGTTCACGGCATTTGTGAACAAGGACATGGCTGCAGGTAAGTGTTGATCTCGCTCGCTTAGAGTGTATGTGAACATTGTCGTAGCATTGCACCGAAATATCACGGCCAAGGTTACGCATTGCGATAATGGAGATGAAGACACGGACACAACGAGTCGTGGTAAAGGCAAGGAGAAAAAAAGCAAGCCGAAGAAGACAAAGATCAAAGCCATCGATCTCGTCGAACAAGATATAAAATTACCGCCCTTGGATGCCACAGCAGGTGCTTTATCAGATAGCTCTGCACTTGCCTCCGAGCCTGGAGACAATGCCTTTTCTGACGGTTCGAGCATGTTCAGTAAGTCATTTGGTCTTTCTTCATTACAAAATTAATCTACACAATCTATAGCACATTTTCCCGCTACCGAAGCATCTCAAGATGAAAGTACTAAGGATGATGTCGGTAGTGAAGCTGGTGGTGCATCTACGCTAGACAAAGCTATCAACAAAAGTGAGTAACTTGCACCGACCTCGTCTCTGGAAGTGATTAGAAGTCATTGTAACATTTTAGCCGGTGGATTGATCAACCTCGCTGCCCTCTATCCCAGTTCTCCGTCCTCTTCTGGGACCGAGGAGCAACCCCCGGCGAAGCGCCCTCGGCAGGGAAGCTTCATTGATGAAGTCGCGACGATACAGACAAAGGTCTGTGCAACGAATGTCACAAAACGCACGCCCTTTCAGTTGCCACCGTCGTCTCCCGAGTCGATCCAAATGGGCTCTCCTAGTCCGTCTCCGTCCATAAGAACCGGCAAGGTAATCAGCAAGGCAACACGCGAGCCAATCACCACCATTACCCTCACTTCTTCACCGTCGCCGAGGAGCACTCAGAAAACATCTCCATCAGTTCGTGTATCATCACCGACATCTATACGAGCCATTTCTCGCGACACGTCTCCGTCTCCAGGTTTGTTTAATCTCATACTAGTTTACTTTCTTTGTTGCTTATTCCATTCGGTACAGCTCCGAAGAATCCGCCTGCTCCGCTTATTCGTTCCATGGATAAACAAGGTAATCATCTTCGAATAATTGTAAACGTTTGTTAATTTTCTACTAGTTACTGTAACCAAAAAGCGCAAGGAGAATCCGTTCAAACGAAAGTCCCACCGTGCCGACGTTCAGCCTATTGTCGCTCCGCGCATGTCCACAGCATTAGCAGAAGACACCTCCATGTTATCCCAAGCGAGCTCGTCTCGACTTTCCATTGCTGAAAGACGTGGCGGGCGCCTCGAGGCCGTCCATTTCCCTCCCAAGTCTGCCTTGGTGCTGGACAGGGGAGACAAGCAGCAGAAGTCGTCGAAGAAGGTAGAAAAGTCCCGTAGGAAATGATTGCGAAATGGTAGTTACATATGTAGGACATCGTTGATACGTATGAATAAAATAACCTGGTTATATGAGCAGAAGTTTATCTTTGGCTACCACTGCGAGGATCAAGGAAGACAATTCGAACATATCAACGTCCAGGAGACCAGAGATGCCCGCTTCACGTACCCCCACGCCCGTCGTGGACGAAGACGAAGACGCGGAGTTGGGATCCGGCAGTGAACAGCTGGAGTCTCAGGATGAAGATACAACAAGGAGTAGTCACCAAACACGAATCTGCACAGGTCCCCCACAGCATCTCTTATGTCTCCAACTGACCTCTCACCCACTCAATAGCTCATTCGATCCGAGCACCACGCAGACGTCTGTGTTATTCGAGCACCCTTCTCTAGATACACGAGCTCCATCTCGTAGCCCCACATCAACGGGTCCAATGGACAGTCCTCTTCAGCCGGCGCCCCAGAACACCAAGTCCAACCACATTCTCGCATCACACTACTACCACCTAGGCTCGGAAGACCACTGCGATTCAGGACTCACTGGTGCGCCGGTACGCTTTGTTCTGTGTCCTTCGCTTTCGTGTGCATACTCGCGCTCACGGAACTCGTGATTGAGCCACATGGTGTTGGGTATTCGGAGGGGGTGTGCAGGGAAGGCAGAGGAGGAGACGGAGAGGGACATCATACTTACCCCATGCACAACGAGCTGGTAAGTCATCCAGTATCCTTACTTTGCTTGCCGAAGTCTTTCTTTCCAGCACTCAACGCCCTCGTTTCACATGCGCAGTCGCAGGATGGGTCGGGAGTTGTTTGGAGAAGCAAGGAGCACAGGGAGGCCCGAGCATTGGGGAACCTTATGACCGGCACGGTATGTCTGCTCAGATATCGTTTATTGATGTCTACCAACCTTGCAAATGGTTTTTTATAGCCCGAACATGTCATAGTCATCTCCACATCAGCAAGTATTGCACATGCGTATGGGGCAAGCTGCTCATTTCCTCAGGTACCGCACGCGTGTACGCGGTAAACTCCACATTCCCTCTTCACCCTCGCTCCCTGAACACAAAGTGTACGTACTTTACTACATGTATCTTGTCTGTTGAATCGAAACCATTAGTTGTTTGCACACCGGAGTCGTCTGCGACGAAAAAGAGAAAGATTGTTGCAGGTAATGTTTGGAAAGGGGGTGATAGTGACTTGAGTGCTTGCATTCGGATGCCGTCTGCGACGGAAGAGAGTGGTGAGTCGCCTGCGATGGAAGGGGATGGATTGCATGCGGGGGACGGGTTAGCAGAAGAAGTACGGACAATCACTTGTGGACACCGTCGAGGACGGACGAACAAGAACTCACGCAAGCTTAATGTCTGAACATCAACGATGGGACCCCAAAACTCCGTATAATTACCTGTGGACATGGTCGAGGACAGACAAAATAGGACTCATGCAAGCCGTGCCTCTCGACATCCCTGTCGTCCACGACGTGGCCAGAAAGACTCACAGGAACAGCAGTCTCCACGTTATCCATGACGGTCTGCAGAAGAATTTACGTGACATCCACTTGTGGCCAATGTCGACGACGGGCAAAAGAATGAAGGTCAGTTTAACATGTGTACACCGTCGAGGACGGGCGTAAAAAGGTACTCACACAAGCTTCACGTCAATGACGTCGATGACGGTCCGCAGAAGGTTTTCCCTGACATCAACATGTGGCTAACATCGACGACTGGCAAAGGAAGAATGAAGGTGAGGTTCACGTGTGTACACCGTCGACGACGGGCGTAAAAAGGTACGTACACAGCTGCACGTCTTCACGATGTCCACGACGGTCCGCAGAAGGTTTTACCTGACATCAACATGTGGCTAACGTCGACGACGGCAAAAGGAGAATGGAGGTGAGTTTACCATCTGTACACCGTCGACGACGGGCGTAAAAAGGTACGTACACAGCTGCACATCTTCACGACGTCCATGACGGTCACCTCAAGAGTTCGCATGAGTTTGACGTGTGTACTGTGTACAACGTCAAGGACGGGTGCGCAAAGGATTGAGGTGAGTTTGACGTGTGTACATCATCTAGGACGGGTGCAAAAATGTACTCACACAAGCCTCACGTCAATATCGTCCAAGACGGTCCATAGGAGAATTTACACAACAATCACGTGTGGCCAACATCGATGACGGGCAAAAGAAGAATGAAAGTGAGCTTCACATGTGTACTTACGCAAGCTGCACATTCTTACGATGTCCACGACGGTCACCACAAGAGTTCAAATAGGATGAAGTGTGGTGGACAACGTCAACTACGAGCACACCAAAATCTGGTGAGATTCACGCATTGACACGTCGACGACGGACACACCAGGCGAGTTTAACATGTGTACCACGTCGACGACGACGGGTAAACACGAGCGCACAAAGATCAGGTGAGATTCATGCATTGACACGTTGATGATGGACACAAAGTAAGTCCATTCTTGATCCTCATCTTTGCCAAACTAATTAAATATTTCTAGTTTTTCTTGCTCATCCACGCACCAAATATCTGGCCCATATGTCACGCCATGACCTTAGCCGCAAATGACGTCAACACAAAACATTAGTCCCCGACCACCACTTCAATTCCCCATGCCCTGGACACAAACATCAGGCTCCCAGTGAGTTGATTGTTTCCTTACACTTTTAATCATTTCCGGGTGTACTCATCATGCAGGACGACCCGACGATGCGACGAAGCCCCAGAATGACACTTTGATGCACTGGCAGCCTGACCCAAGGACGACGATTCGATGCAGCAAGACAATGACTTTGCTCCACGCAGCCGCAGCACGACAACGAGCAAGCTAGAACCACAATACCATGACAACGATGTCGACAACGATGGATGCACCATCATGATAGCGCAACAACGATACATGGCAGCATGACGACCCCACCGTAATGTCAGCACCAATCACCATGACCACGCATCTATGCATGCAGCTGCATTCACACGACGACGACGCGAGGCGTCACCACACAGGACGACGATGATGCTATGCGTCACCACATGGCAGATAGTGGAGAGGGCGGCGGCGGATGCAAGAGAGAGCTGGCAACGGGCGCGGTAGAAGTGGGTTTTGGTAGAGGTTGACGGATGATGCAACAATGTTACGCAGCAGCACCATGACAGCACGACAAACCCACCCTATGATTTTGCTACTCACACAACCGGCTTCCCCTCCGACATGATCACTACTGTACCTTCTACCAAAGTGACACTTATATAGGCTAGAATACACATTGTCACGCTGACTGCAAAAGTCTGGATCAATAAAAGGTGTTTTAGATCTCTTTGAATTCATGGTTTTGGAAAAGTTTTGAAACACTATGGACACGATAGTATGGAAGATGGCACGGATATTTGATGGCTACACAATTAGTAAACTGCAGAGCATGATAAATTTCGAAAAACAGATGCGGTGTAAGTGGCCGTATATACGGTCGCTTATAAATCAAGTCACGTGGGCCCTTTTTTTTTGAAGAGTCAAGGCGTGGTCAGTGGCCGTCTACACAAACAAGGTCACATAGGCTCATTTTTTGAAGACAAGGCGTGGTCAGTGGCCGTCTACACAAACAAGATCACGTGGGTTCATTTTTTGAAGACAGGTGTGG